>JAOYSI010039234.1:0-28625 GCA_025775065.1 Hiodon alosoides
CTACCTGAGTATTGTTGCTGACCATGTCCATCCCTTTATGACCACAGTGTACCCATCTTCTAATGGTTACTTCCAGCAGCATAACGCGCCATGTCACAAAGCTCACATCATCTTAAACTGGTTTCTTGAACATGACAATGAGTTCATTGTACTCAAATGGCCTCCATAGTCACCAGATCTCAATCCAATAGAGTACCTTTGGGATGTGGTTGTTCGCATCATGGATGTGCAGTCGACAAATCTGCAGCAACTGCATGATGCTATCATGTCAGTATGAACCAAAATATCTGAGGAATGTTTCTAGCACAATGTTGAATCTATGTCAGAAAGAATTAAGGCAGTTCTGAAGGCAAAAGGTGTCCAACCCCGTGCTAGCAAGGTGTACCTAATAAAGTGGCCGGTAAGTGTATATCTCAGGTAAATTTGTGATAGTGATCAAGTTCTATATTTTTTAGATTTTTTTGTACATATTTTCAAGCATCATCAGATCAAGTTTATGGGCGACTGAACATTCTAGTAACATACCATGTTTCAGAGTGTTCCAGTAACATATCATGTTTTCTGGATGACAGAGTGTTCCAGTAATGTAGGATGTTTTATGGACGTCAGAGTCTTACAGTAACGTAGCATTTAATATTGATTTAATTAATTCTGTGATTTTTTTAATTTTAATGTAATGTAACGTTTTCTGGCCTTTCATCAAAGAAACATTGTTTATGGGTGATATTATAGTTTTTTCCCCGACAACAACGTTTCCAGATAACCCCCCCCCCAAACTGGAGTGTGATATCCTGTGACCCCCAACACCCCCTCGTTTCCTTCCACAACAGATTGCCGGTGTGTCCACGGAGTGTGTGACAATCGGCCAGGCTCGGCTGGGGTGTGCAGGAGAGGTTCCTGTAAGGAGGGGTACTTCGGGGACCTGTGTGATCACGTCCTTACACTGTGTCACACGGACCTGTTCGAGCACTGTCACATCCACGCCACCTGCAGCTACGACCAGACCAGCGGACGGACAGAGTCAGTCACCCCACCTTTCGGTCATGGTCATCGGTCAGCCCAGACATTCTGCGGCATGTGCCTGCCAGTCACTCATCATGTTTTCTGATCTTACTCATGGCTCACCACAGGTGCATCTGTGTGGATGGGTACGAAGGGGACGGGCACTCCTGCAGTCCCATCAACCCCTGCCTGAAACCCCAACGTGGCGGTTGTGACCTCAATGTAAGTTTGAGTACCCTCATTTATCTTTATTTGTTCCATGCAGGTTTTTGAAATAGAAAAGGTTATAACATCCAGATTTGGTCTGAAATAGCAGCTGAAAATTTCACACACTGCTTTGTCTTTTTATTATTACACTACAGCCATTTAAACAGGATGCTTGCTGTGTAATCAAATTAATGGGGATAACAGCAGTGTCCTGTCCGAGTTTTCACCCTGAATTATGATTATACGTGTAGCACCACTACCAGCTGACCATGTCTGTAAAACTAGTCTCTGTGTCTTTGTGCAGGCTCAATGTATATATGGGGGGCCAGAGAACGCCTCCTGCGTATGCCACCAGGGCTGGACAGGAGACGGCCTAGTCTGTGCTGAAATTAATAACTGTCTGTTGGAGGGGCGAGGAGGTTGCCACGCCAATGCTGACTGCATGGCCATCGGCCCTGGACAGGTATTGCCCTCTCAGGACCAGGAGTGAAGAGGAATGGGCTGAATAGCCAGTTTGGATCTCTCTGATTATTATTATTAGTATTATTATTATTATTACTGTTGTTGTTTTTGTTGTTGTTGTTGTCATTATTGTGCAGGTCTTAAATCTATGTTGAGAAAATGCCCTTTAGTCCATTATGTGATCCTGTCTACAGAACGAGTGCACCTGCAAGAAAGGCTACATGGGAGATGGAGTTGTCTGTACCAGAATCAACCCCTGCACCATAAACAATGGGGGCTGCCATGCCCTGGTTCGTACCCACGTCCTGTATAGCACAGTAAAAGTGTAGTTGTCTACTTGTAGACTAGACAATATGAGTTGGGTTTCAGCTATGTTTGTCCCTAGGCTTGGTGTAAACTACAGGAGAACGGAACTCATGTGTGCCTCTGTGCTGAAGGCCTTATAGGAGATGGGATTGTATGTTACGGCAATATACTTCAGGTAGGTGATTGTTCTCCAGACTATGTCACTGTGGCTGCTTATATGCAATGCTATGTAGTCTTAACAGTTGCTCAAGGTTTGGTTACTGCATTATTTAAGTCATTTCTCAAAAACATTTTGAGTTGAAAAAGTTTCAATGTGTGTTTTTAATGCAGGAACTGGTTGAAAATTCCGTATTTTATACCTTTTATCGGTGGCTACAGGTATGTCCTTTTTATTGCTTTTCATAAATTTGTGATTAATTATGTTTTCATTGTCGTTCAGTCTTTAGTTATGTTTTCATTTAGATCTCCAGCTCGTTCAGTCGTCCATTATGTTTTTGTTTAGAGCTCCAGCTCGTTCAGTCTTTAGTTATGCTTTCGTTTCGATCTCCAGCTCGTTCAGTCTTTAGTTATGCTTTCGTTTCGATCTCCAGCTCGTTCAGTCTTTAGTTATGTTTTTGTTTAAATCTTCAACTCGTTCAGTCTGCCATTATGTTTTTGTTTAGAGCTCCCACTCATTCAGTCTGGAGGGAAACGTCACTGCACTGGTCCCTACCAAGGGTGCTTTTAATAATCTAACTGAAGATGAGCAAGAGTTCTGGTTTGATCCTTTCAGGCTACCATATCTACTGAAGTGAGTCACAGTTGTTTGTGTTGTGAGACATGGGCTCTGTTCCAAAATGGGTACTTCTGGTCAACAAAGACTGTATAGCAGTGCCATCTCATTCATTTATTAAATAATTTGTCCCACTGTGATAGCCACAATCTCACCCGGATAGCCACTGCTAAATCCCGCTCTAGTACCCTTATGTTTATCACAGCTTTCTCTGGAATATGCTCCTTGGTCCATTCATGCGCATGCTTCTCAAGCAAACTGGTGCTGAAAAGTAAGATAATTTCCAGTTATTACAGTTAAAAAACAGTTTAAACAGTTATTACCTGCTGTATACCATAACTAAACAGTTGCCAACTTATATAATTATTATAACTTATTATAAAAATTATTTCAGTGTTCACCGTAGTGAATTGGCTTGACATTAATGTGAAATTTATTAATACAAATAAAAAATATTTTATATTACGTTACCCTTTTATTAAATAGAAAAACGCAAGGGAATAACAACATCACAGTTTACTATCTACTGATATTTATAAATGCACTAAACATATCCGTCGTCAGTCGTTTAACCTTAGCTGTGAATTATTCGATGCTGATGGGCATCTCAGTTGAGAAAAATTTCTGCTATCTTTGCCTTTAGACCTTTGACAGTGATCATTGTGTGGGATCTTCCTATCGAAGTATTGGGATAAAGCGTGGTATACAAATCTGTAGACCACAAGTAGAAAATATTAGAGCACAGCCAACATCATGTTCATTGGATGAGCATAGTTTGGCAGAGAGGAACTGTTTGTGCCTCCAAGGGCACACTTTTTAACAAGTGTAATTGTTCAGCTGAGTGGACCTGTTTGTTTCTCCAAGGGCACACTTTTTGGCAGGTGCGTTTTCCAGCGTGGACCTGAAGCAGCATGTCAACAAGGAGCTGCCTACTCTCAATGAAAAAACAAATTGGAGAATAAAGAATATTAGCGGGGTAGGATAAATTCTTTAAAAACTTTCATGTGCCCAAATTTTGTTGTGCCAATTTTGTAGTGTGGTCCAGGCCAGCAAAATCAAAATGAACCAGATGCTTCTAGTTTATGTCGGTAATTTAACCTCTGCCATTTAATGTGCAACCTGTTATTTATTGTGAGCCTTAACTGTTTTAGATGGTCATGACTGTAAGCTTTGACTGTTTCAGCTGCTCATGATTGTGTGAGCCTTGATTGATTTAGGTGCTCATGATTGTGAGCCTTGACTGTTTCAGGAGGTTATGATTGAGAACAGCACCATCGTCACTGCAGATATCCCTGCCTCAAACGGATACATCCACCTAATTGACACGGTAACCTACTACTGTGACTCTATCTCTAAACTTCCTCTGGGCGTCCACGTTGCTTTCCAATTTCCTGTTTGCACAGTGGAGTTCAGTCCTATATCTTCTCGTACCATCTTGTGCCATCTTTTACTGCCTCATACCTTCTGTGATTATACAGTCTCACAACTTCACATGTCGTCTTGTGCTGTCTCATACAGTCTCGTACCCAATGGTACAGTCTCATGCCTTCACATGTTGTCTTGTTCTGTCTCATAGTCTCATTCCCTATCGTACAGTCTCACACCTTCACATGTCGTCTTGTGCTGTCTCATACAGTCTCGTACCCTATCATACAGTCTCAGACCATCACATGTTGTCTTGTTCTGTCTCATACAGTCTCATACAGTCTCATACCTTCACATGTCATCTTGTTTTGTCTCATGCAGTCCCATCCAGTCTCACATGTTCACAAGTCACCTTCTGCCATCTCATACACTCTCACGCTGCCTCGCTCCATGGTATATTTTTTGGACCCTGTTCGCCTGCCCATCTCACCACTGAAAGCACTCAACAGGGGTCCATGCATGCTTCCTGTTTCAGGTTCTTAGACCCCCAGTTTTGGCAGTCCCCCCTCTCCCACCCAGCTTTTTGGAGTTCCTCAACAGCACCCCCACCTTCAGCCTCTTTTTTCAGGCCACAAAGGTACACCGTCAGGGCACTCAACCTTCTCTGGTCTGGAGGTGATTCCACCACTCAGCAAGAAAATGGCTAAATAAATAAAAATACATGCAAGATAATTGTAAAGTCACTGTCAAAAGTTCAGTGCATTATTGTGAAAATAGTGTTAAATAGCTGGTGACAGTTATATTGTTCTTCTTTCCATCTAGTTTTACAACCTTACTGATAAAATCCAGTCAATGAAATATACTGTCTTCATACCATCTGATGAAGCCATCAAGAAGCATCTTAACAGGACCAATTCTACACAACTGGTATGTCAGGATGCAAGTTGTTCAGCTGCCATGAGCAATTTGTTAAAATGTATAGATCAGTTTCTAGTTTTTCCAGATTTCCATTTTAAGTATTTTTGGATTTTAGTAAAAAATCCATGTCTGAGGTCATTTATTATTATTATTATTATTATTATTATTATTATTATTATTATTATTATTAATGTAGTTAATTTTTATTACCTGATTATGTTTATTCTACATTAAAAGTCTATGGAAAGGGTATTCTATGAAGAGTGTTTATAATTTGAAAAATCACTCTGCCTTCAACAGGATGAAGACACAGTCAAATACCACTTTATTGTGAACGATCAACTGTTTCCAGACAATTTTAGAAATGGACTTCTTAAAAGCACACTGCTTGGCTCCTCGTATCAAATCATGTTTCACACTGGTGTTTTCAATGAGGTACTGTACAACACTAAAATGGAGGTGAAATGTCCCCTAATCAAGGTACATGGGTGCTATTTGAGGTACAGTACAGCAGTGGGGATGAAATGTATGCTAATCAAGGTACAGTCAAACAGTGGGGCTGTGTGAATGAAATGTATGCATGCCTGCAGAATTGTTTTGCCTCAGCTGTCTTATAAATTATCTTTTAAATCATCTGATTGCTACTGACAAAATACTGGCTATGCGAACTGATTTCCTAATGCACTATTTTGTTCTCTTTAGAGCCTTGTTAATGAGGTTCCCCTCAGTGGAAACTTCACAGAAACAAGAAATGGAGTTGTGATGGGTATTCCTCAAATTTTAGAAATTCACAAAAACTTTTGCAACAAGGAGGTGTTCTTAAAATACCGGGTACGATTTTGTTTCACGTTTAGAGATGTCAGGACATTTAGATGTCAGGTACTTAGATAAAATCGCTAAAATTAAATTAAACATTAAGTAAACAAAGAGCTGTCAGCAAGGAACAAAGTATTTGGAACAGTGAACAGTGAAAATGTAACCGGTTACTGTGAACATGGAATAGTAATGAACAGTAAATATAGAACAGGGAACAGACTGATGCCATAGCTGTTGTGTTTGTGTCTCCAAAGGGAAGGTGTGGCGCGTGTGATGCGACTCCAAAGTGCTCCATTTTGTCCACCTTGCCTGTGAGACACTTATATTTATATTTCTCAGTATTTTGCCTCTTTGCCTTTATCTTTGTCTTTGTATATGTTATGTGTGTATGTGTGTGCATGTTTATTTGTGTGCATGCAAGTTAGTGTGTGTGCATCTGTGTGTATGTGCATCTGTGTGTATGTGAATGTGCACGTGTACACACCTGATGAAGGCTCCATAATAGATATTTTGTGGTTTTATTTCTTTCTGTGTTTTCACATTGTTCCTAACCCTAATCCTAACCCTCATACATTCATGTGTTTATAGAGTAGTAGTGCCAAGGGATGGTCTTTGTGAAGTGACGTGTCTGTGACTGCAGGTATCACTTTGCTGGTGTTTCCCTCCACAGATAAAGAAAAATTTTCCCCCGAACATGAAATCTAACTGCAAATACAGGAAGCGAGTAGGAGCAAAAAGGAAGTCAGTGCCTGGTTGTGTCATTGACTGTCTGAGGACGACAGAGGTGTGTTACACAGTTGTTAACATTACAATAAAGGTCAAACATAGATTCTCAGCCTTGATGGGATTGAACAGTGGATAAGAAGCTTAAGGGCAGAAGGTATTTTACTGATCTCTCGTCATGCTCTCCAGGACCACTCCTGCTGCCCGGGTTACTTTGGGCACAGCTGCCTTAAGTGCCCAGGGAAGCCAGGCAGCTGGTGCTCCAATAATGGCAGGTGCAGAGATGGAATTTTGGGCGACGGTGAGTGCCTGTGCAATGAGGGCTTCCACGGCACGGCCTGCGAAACATGTGAGCCAGGAAGATACGGAAAAGACTGCAGCTCAGGTCCGTAACACTGTCTAACACTGTGGACCATGATATCCTCATTGATTGACTTGAGAACTGGGCTAGCCTTTTGGGCTAAACTCATGGATGACACTGAGCATCCTTCAGGTCAACCAAGATGAAACCGAGGTACAAGTAATTGGAGAAAAATCTGAGAGAACATTTCTGCACACTTAAAGATACTTAATACATAGCATACATAACAAGGTTAGAAAACATAGACGTCATCATTGACCTGGCTCTTGTAACATATACTCAGACTCGAAGATGTTTGAACCCAAGCAGGTATTTAACACACGAACACAAACAGAGACAGCAGGCAAGTAATGACGGGACTGGACTGGGTAGAAGTGCTGGAAGCACAATTTTCCTCGAAGTGGAGGGTTTGTAATAACAAATCTTCCGATGTGGAGATGGATCCTGGAGTCGCTGGAGAATTCGGTAAGTGAGTCTTTACACAAAGTTGAGACCAGACACGGAATGGAAGGGGAGTGAGGTTTATATAGAGGAGTTGATTGATGCAATGATTGATGACAGGTGTGGATGATCAGTACTCAGGAGAATGAGAGAGTCGGGTGAAATTGGTAGGTGGGTCCGAAGGATCCGTGACAGATCTAAATGTTTTAACCCATATCAAGAATGTGACTGAACAACCTCTTTATCACCTGAGGAACATTGCCAAGGTGCAACCTTTTCTCTCACAGATCGACACTGAGGAGAGACTAATGCATACTTTAATTATTAACTGGTTTGATTAATGTAACGCTCTCCAGTCAGTCTGGTCTACTAAAGAAGGCTATGGGTCAACTTCAGACTATACAGAGCGCAGCTGCACAATTCCTGACTAAGACCAGACCGAGAATGCACATCACATCTGTTGATCAAGTCTCTACACCGGCCAGATAGTTTATTTTTTTACTAGTTTATAAATCACTAAATGTCAGACAAGCATTTAAGGTATTTAATCAGAAGATTCCTCAGGTTCCCTGGTACTGGCATTTTTTACTACATCCTTCAGGTGACGATGCATGCATGCGTGACGTCTAGTAACGATGCATGCATTTTCTCGGCAGTGTGCGCGTGCAACAACGGGAAATGCCTGGATGGTCTCCACGGCAATGGCCGTTGTCTGTGTAACAAGGGCTGGAAAGGACCAGCGTGTGCAGAGGGTAAGTCCTGAGAGGAAAGCAAGGGCAGTTTGAATGATTGAGGCCTTAATGTAATGTGTGAGGACTGTTTCCTTCTGTGTACCTTATAAAGTCAATAACATCTCACATTTTTTCCTATTTCTTTGTAGAAATCGTGGCTGATGAATGTGGGGGAGTTTGTTCCAATTTCGCAAAGTAAGTGGTTGATTTTGGTGGGGTCAAGTCTTAACGATGTAAATCTGTAATGATCATCTAGAGACTGCACTTCAACAAATATCAGCCAACATACAGACTTGATGTCATCTTTCTAGCTGCATCACTGGGCCACAAGGGACCATCCCCTCCTGCTCCTGTGTGGCCGGTTACCGAGGCAACGGGACTTTCTGTGAGGGTAAGTAATCTTGCTGTCTGAACTTTGTAAACTTGCTCTTTTTTAAAGAGGACAAACCTTATTCACATTCAAGAAATGACATAGACATTTTAAATATAGTTTCTGGGTTCAGCAATAAATATATATTGGGAATTGATAGTACAAGCTGAATAATTTGGCCTTGTCTACCTTGTTTTCACAGAGATTAACCCATGTGACACTGACAATGGTGGATGTTCAAATTTTGCAAACTGCTCAAAAACTTTGCCAGGAGAAAGAACCTGCACATGCCAAAAGGACTACACCGGCGATGGACTTGTGTGCCTGGGTATGTTACCCCATGAGTTCCAGATCTGTTTCCCTCTGTAATCTCCAGAAACGTGGGTGTGCCTGGGTATGTTACCCTCTGAATTCCAGGTCTGTTTCCCGCTGTAATCTCCAGAAACATGACTCATTTGACTGATGGCTGTCTCTATCGGCTTTGTTAATGTACATTTTAATGAGCTATGTTAATGAGCTATGTCTGTGAGTTATGTTAATGAACTATGTAATTAAGTTGTGTTCTTTTTTGCCAACAGAAATAGACCTCTGTTCAGAAAATAAGGGAGGATGTCACGAAAAAGCCGAATGTGTCAAAACTGGCCCTGGTCAAGTAAGACTGGAGATTTCTTTGTGTTATTTACTGCCATGATTGGACTGCCACAGCCTCCTTTATCAGACTGTTGGCAGCTAAATATGGATGGGATAACTGTATCTAAAGCTTATTCCCTTGTTAGTGTTTGATTAAGTGTTGTCTTTGTTTAACAGGTTGGTTGTAATTGCATGGCTGGCTATAGTGGGAATGGACGATACTGTTTTCCAGTGAACCCCTGCCGGAAGGTAAGTCCTCCTTGAACTGTGGGCGTGGCCACTGCCCCCGCCGTTTGCCCTTGCCTGACCCACTTCTCTGCCCTCCAGAACAACGGAGACTGCCACCCAAATGCTTGGTGCGAGTACACCGGACCTGGGAGCAGAAATTGCAGCTGCAGATCCCGTTTCATCGGCGATGGCTTAACATGCCGAGGCATGATCAACCTTGTGAGTTTGGCCTTTTTATCAACAGTCAGGTGATTTTAGTGAAAGAGCAAGCCGCTCTGACTAGTCTTGTCCACTGTTTCAGGAAATCATGCGGCTCCCGGATGCCTTCTGGTTCCGCAGGCAGTTAGCGGTAAGTGGGGAACTGGGGAAGTTAGCGGCATGTGGGGAACTGGGGAAGTTAGCGACATGTGGGGAACTGGGGAAGTTAGCGGCATGTGGGGAACTGGGGAAGTTAGCGGCATGTGGGGAACTGGGGAAGTTAGCGGCATGTGGGGAACCGGGGAAGTTAGCGGCTTATGGGGGCAGTTGAAGGAGTAAGAGGTTGATCAAATGCAGGATTGCATTTTAATTTGAAATTGGACTTAAGGATTGTTTGTGAAACAAATCAATCTCTTTTTCCATAGATTTCTAAAATCACTAGCTTATCAGGGTCGGGTCCTTTCACTGTTTTTGTGCCTCTCATGGACCACGTCACCAATTTTACGGTAAATATTCTCTTTATTATATTACTTTCCTCTCCTGATTCCGCTTAAAATAATATGTAGCAAATATGTTATTTATATTTACATTTGTCCATATTGGTTTGGATGTGGTAAGCCTGAGACTTTTCTTCAGTAGACATGAAGTGCAATATTACTGTTGATATCTGTGGGGTAGTGTTATATTGTTTTCTCTCTGCATGATGGCATTGGCAACCTCTGCTGGCCCTCTGTGTTGGTAGATCGAGCCCTGGACTAATGCCAATCATCTCAGCGATCTGCTGCGGCATCATATTGTGAGCTGTAAGCAACTGCTGGTGTCTGACCTCCAGACCATCAGCACAGTGGTCTCGCTGTCGGGGCACCTACTGGTGTTTCGCAACCAAGAGGTACCGCCGCAGCGATGCTCCAAACACAGACAAGAGTGACAACCATGCTTAACAGCACTTAACATTCACCTCTCGTTTGCTTAGGGCACCGTTTACGTCAACGAGGAGGCAAAGATCATCACTAGTGACTATGTCACCGCCAATGGGGTCATACATTTCATCGACAAGGTCCTCATCCCTTATGAGCTGAAGAACAAAACTGGCTCATCACCAACGGTATATTCTCTCAACACCATACATCTGCATCAACAAAACAGATGTTGTAGCTATTATTTTAGTTGCCCAAGCAGTTCCTGCCTATTTTCATTGTAGCGCTTGTTCTTATTCTTCTGGCCTAAACAGCTGTAAAACCTGTAAAACCATTAGACCAAACAGCATCAAACTTGGTAGTCAGATATGCGTATCACTTGCTATTAAAGGATGAAACCCATTGATCCCCACGGTGCCGCTATAGCAAATGTTTAAGAAATGCCACCTTTGATGGCACAGCGCCCGTGACCTGTAGAGTTACTAACCCAAATTATCTTAGGTGCCACACCTACCCCTCCTCTAGCCATAGCTAAACTGTGATGGAAAAGTTTGAGATATAATGGATGTTTAATCTGTCCTATTTTTTCTGTTCAGCTTGTTCCTTTGTATACAGATTCACAGCTGTAGTCTATACCGGTGTTCCAGAATGATATTTTTTAGGAATCCAAGTTGTTCCAGCAGGAAACCTCCAATTTTTGCTGTAATTTTTGCAAGTATTTTAAGTAGCGGTTGAAGCAAATTCCTGCTTGTTTTTGCTATTAATGTATCATTGTAAATCTCTGGTCTATTCTTAATTTCCTCATAAAAACAAACAGCATATCTGCCACTACCAAAAGTCCCTTTTGCAAAAATGTGGCCTTATTGAATGAATGCATGTTAAGCAGTACCACAAACATACAAATTCAGTGTATTGGGTTCATGACAACTGATCTTATTTAGCTATTCATATGCTGGCTACATGGCCATGGCAGTCAACAAACTGCCATGCTGCTTGGACCCTGCAATCGCTACTCACAGTTATATTGTTATTAGCAGTAGTAGCAGTAGTAATAGTTGTAGCTGTAGTTCACAAAATTAATGAATAGGCACAGTTCAGTTCCACTTTTAGCAGCTGTAAAACATGCAATCATTTTGTGCCTTGGTATTGGTTAGGTACAGTGTATTTATGATCTAGGAATTAAAACTCCCATTACAGAATGTTATTTTGCCCTCCTCTACTGTAGTGGAATGTCACTGCAGTTGCAGAAGCCAGAGGATACAGTATGTTCAGCAGACTTCTCCAGGTACGTTCCTTCCCTGCTGGAAAATCCTGCTTGAACAGTTCAAACTAGTGACCAGCTCTATGTTTTGGAACATGGTAGCTGGTAACTGGTAGCTGGTTAATTAGCTGAAACCAACTTGACCAGCTGTAAATCCAATTACATTACCAATAAGTGTCAATGAATGAAAAGAAAATGACTACTTTGCACAGTTTTTGTAGATTAAACAGGCATTGCCTTAGTGGCTATGCTACTAAACCCTTTTCTCAGCTCATCAAAGCTTTCTTATTTTTATTACAATTTAAAAGGATCTCCTCCCACAACTGAAACTTGGTTGAAATACTCTATACTACTGGTTTGTACAAAGCCTACTTTTTGTTAAATATTTCCTGTGGGAAAAGGACTAAACATAATTGTGATATTTTGTGATATATGTTTGTGAAGTCTAACACCTATAACACAACCTGTAGTGAACAACCTGAATGCAGTTTAACCTGTTTTTACATTTTAAGAAAAGTGATTGCAATTGGCAGCAAGATAGGTTTGGCTGCATGTTAAACTTATTCTCTGTGTTAAACGTATAGGAAGATTAACAACGAGAACAGTTTAAACCCACTTGATTTTAATTTCCATTTCCAAGCGTTCATCTATTTAAATTGTAAAACTTGGTTTGAAATGACAAGTCCTCCTAATTTTTCCCACCTCTGGCATTTAGCTCAGTCCGTTGACCTATACACTTTATTTGGAGTATTAACCAGCAAATATGGGTTCCGAACATACATCCATGTGGCATTTATTTTAATTTACAATTGCAGTGATGTGTCGTGAAGGTGAAAAAACTATTTAAATACATGTGGATATATTAGACTGTCGTGGTTCTGTGATTCAGTTAAAAGTACAATTCTCAAGTTGTAACAAACGTGTTTTGGCCCACAGTACCACTAGTTGAGAATCTAACTCTGGTCCCTTCACTGCTGAACACAACCTCCTACAAAAAAATCAATTAGCTTGTTGATAGACTGAAATCTATGAGAAGAGAAAGTGACAAAACTAAATAACAAAGAAAGTTAAACCAAAAAACAAAAACAAAAAACTCTTGGATGGTTTATTCTTGTAAGAACCAAAATTGAGCTCCACAGTAACCTTTCTCACAAACATTGTCCTATCAGAACAATGCGATGTTGATTTGTTTGTCCTGATGTAACTTTATTTTGTTCTTTGCCTGAGATTAAACCTGTCTGGTTTTCCCTTTTACTCTCATTTTGTGATTAAAAAAACAAAACAAATAGCAAAAAAAAAAAAAAACCAGCATGTTGTAAACAAAACCTAATTGAACAGACACAAACCAGATCAAATAAATAAAATGGCACTGAATAACAAAAAACTAATCAAACAGACAAAAAACAATAGGGTGCACAGTAGCTTGTTCGTTTTAGTTTGTCAGTTAAATTGTGTGCAAGCACAATGTGTGTCAATCATTCTCCCCTATTTATATGTTATTAAGACTCACTTTTTCACTGGTTGCAGAAGTGTTGACAGGATTTAGGCTAACCTCAGGTTAAACATCAGCATTTTTCACTTCAACAAGAATCAGTTTAAGACTAAAACAGGTTTTTGAAATGTCTTTACCTATTACCGTAACAATCCTTTTAAACCAGACCTTCACAATGGTTGATGCAATTGACATATTACGTTTTGTAAACATAATCGGAATGTTAGAACCCCTTTGTATGGTATGATGGCATGCAATGGTATGACCAACACAGCATGCTGAGCCTGGCAGTGGCACACATTAACTTTCTTTGCTAAGTTAGCTCAGAACGAAAAAGCATTCAAAAGATAACTAATCTGTGTATCTGTGTTTTACTTGATATGTTGGTACTTATTTATTTAAAAATATTGCCATATTTATTAACAAACAGTATACCTAACCACTGGTTCTTGGAGCAGTTGCTTGTTAACGTAATGGTTAACTGGTTAAAAACATTAAGCCTTCTTGAGGGTTGAGCTGGCAACTCCGGTCTCACATCCTCTTCCTCCTTGCTTTTGGTTGAAGGGAACCGTCTACCTACTGGTGACACAGTCCAGGTCTTTAACTACTGTGCCACCTGTTGCCTGATGAGTGGAGTTGTATTCTGGAGCCTATGTGTTTCCAGTGTTTCGAGCTTGGCTTATGCAGATGTTGTGCTGCTGCAGGACTCCAGCATTACCAGCATGCTTGGAAACCCCCTGCATCAACCCTTCACCATGCTCTGGCCCACAGACCAGGTCTTCCGCTCACTCCCAGAGGAGCGGCGCAAGTGGCTGTACAGCAGCGACCACCGTGACACACTCACTGCGTATGTCAAAGCTCACATCGTCAGAGACATCAAGGTGAATGGCTCTCCCACATCCAAGATGAGTCCTATAGTCGGTTCTGCTGAAGGCATAAAGAATAAAAAATGTAAAGAACATTTTTAAACTGAAATGGAAGTGAAAGTCATAGTAATTTAGGTCGTAATCTAGCTAACTTTTTACCTAAACTAGCAACTAGCAATGGTACAGCTGTCAACTATCTAAGCCATTTTCCCCCATGTTTCACATTTATTGCTGCCAGGCACATGCATCTTTTCTGCTTTAATTACAGCTGATGGCTGTAAACCTACATACAGAGGAATCTATCAGAACAATGCATGGATCAACTCTCTCTTTCCGTTGTGACCAAAAAAATATTGTAAGTACATTACTATGATGTTTGTTGAGAAATGTTGGTTATAATTAATTTAAAAATCATGATATAAATATTGAGCGATTCAATATTGAAAGAGTTATTAATGTCCCATGGCCTCCTTTTTCTGTTGTTCATTGACGTAATACTGAATTGTATGTAATACACCCTTGTAAAATGGCATACCATTTTCTCTCAGCAAATAGTCCCTTACAGCTTGGGTGGTATTGTGGTATGTGGGGTTTGGTAGCTATTCCGTGCAAGAATTACGTTTGTAGTGGAGGCTTTTTAAAAATTGTTTCTGTTTATGTCATATAAGACCTTTTCACAGTTTTGTTTTTGTTCTCAGCTCAAAACTAAAAATGTTTTATATTCTCCAGACATTGATTGTTTACTCGTCTCGTTCAGGGAGATATTTTGGTAGATAATGGAAATGCTAAAATTGTTGAACGGGACATAGAGTTTGATGTGGGAGTGGCTCATGGAATCGACCAGCTGCTGGAACCCCTTGATCTGGGAGCACGTTGCGATGTCTTCAGAGAAGTGAAGCTTCCTGTAAGAGACTGTCTCATGCTTCATCAATACATAAACAGGAAAGTGTTTATATCCTTTGAAACATTTTTGACAGGTTCCTTGTGTTCTCAGGGAAGGTGCGGGAGCTGTGGTTACGTCCCACAGTGTTCCATGGGAATGAAACCTTTCGTAAGTGTCTGTGTTGGTGTTTAAAACGCATTAGTGCTTCAAGCGTAGCAATAACTTTTCAGGTGTAGCTGCAGCGCTTGAAGTAACTTTCAGGGGTGTGTGTTTCTGTTCTCCAGAGCAATTCCATATCTTCCTGCCAGTACAGCAACCGCTGGAGTAGGCCATATCGCTACAGAAGTCCCTTTCTCAATTTTCCATACAGCCATAACTATAATCGATTCAGCTTGGGACTGCCCGGCTGCAGGCTGGAGTGTGGCATGGCTGACTGGGTGAAAGAGTGCTGCAAAAACCACTATGGGGAAAACTGCCAAGGTCAGAGGGAGGGGCCATAAAACATGCTCCGCTAGCGTTAGCATCTCTGTGTCGGTCTATCCCCTGTCTTTGCAGGGGCGGTACGGACTAGCTGTGCAATCGGCCTGTCAGGTATTAGCTGTGCTGTCTGCTGTTTGTTTCTCCAGTGTGTCCTGGAGGCTTGGAGGCCCCTTGTAGCGACAACGGAGAATGTGACGATCGCGTAGGGGGCACAGGAACCTGCAAGTGCCGGCCTGGTTTCACAGGCACTGCCTGCGAGCTCTGCGCACCTGGACACTACGGCTCCAACTGCACAAGTGAGAAACTCTCTCCCCCTCCCTAACAATACCCACTCAGGGTTTCTGCTTCGCTTATTTTTTTCTTTTGTAGAGGTCGTTAAATGGTGGATTCAAGTCTAGGTGTATCTACCCCAAATTTCCTCTCTTTGTCCCGGAGAAGCTCCTGTCCAGGTTTAAACCACTTTTCTGTGTTCCAGTCGTTTAGCCAGCAGGGCAGTGGTGAGAGATCCCTACACGGGTGAACAATTTCCAAGGGCCTGTTCTGTCAGTCCTTTCAGTTCTGATGGCTGTCGGTTCTGTGCTTTCAGTCTGTGCCTGCCTGAAGGGGAGATGTGATGATGGACCTGATGGTGATGGAAGCTGCTTCTGTGATGAAGGTTGGACCGGGGAACTCTGTGAACTCCAACTAGGTTAGCAAACCTTGTCTCTCATTTAGGTGGCGGCGCCCCCTGCTGGAGCTAACAAGATGCTAAGATGGTAAGTTCAAAAGTTGATGTGTATGAGTGTGTTCCTGGGCTTCACTGCAGGAGTGAAGCCGAACTGCACCCCAGAGTGCCACCCCCGAGCTGTGTGCCAACCTGGTAACCAGTGTGAGTGTGAGCCACCGTACGAAGGGGATGGCTGGGACTGCAGAGGTAAGCCTCAATTCTTTTTTGGGGCAGGCGTCCTAAGTGGGTCTGGGCAATGACCATTTTCGAATGTTAAACTTTTTTTCCGGGCAGCACCAGATCTGTGTGGCGAGAACAATGGAGGCTGCCATGAGCATGCAGACTGTGTCCAGACTGGTATCAACGTCACCTGCACGTGCTTGCCAGGCTACACAGGTGATGGCTACACCTGCTCAAGCATCAACAGGTGCCAACAAGAGGAAAATGGCGGCTGTAGTGATTTCGCAACCTGTCTGTTCACCGGCCCTGTGAGTTTGACTTTTTTTACAGTGTGCCTTTGGAAGAAATCCGAGGTGGTTTACCCAGAAATTCTTTAACCAGCTGATTGCATATTAAAATCTCAGGGAGGTCACTGCCCCAAAGCGAATACCCCCTAAAGTAGCCCTTGATAACAGTGTCTTCCAGTAGTCAGGGAACACTCATATGTTCTTTGGTTTTGGACTTGCCAGAATGAAAGAAAATGTCAGTGTAACCCGGGTTATGTGGGAAATGGAGTCCAGTGCCTTGAGGTGGTGGTGCCTCCTGTTGACCGCTGCCTGGAGGAGAATGGGGGCTGTGACCCGAGAGCCAGCTGCAAGGACTTGCATTTTCACGGTAATGAAAAAAAGATATTGAAGAAGAGGTAGGTTGTAAGGCACATTACTCTTTACCATTTTTAAAAAGTATTTTCCTAATTGGTTTGCCAATATAGCAGAAGGAAATTAAATGTGACAAAAAGGGGCAGTAAGACAAGCATTGTAGAGAATTAAACATTTCAGGGTAGTTTAGGGAAGTTCCCCCAGTATTACAAATGATTCTTATGTCTGCGTTTCAGAGAACACGGCAGGTGTGTTTCACCTGAGATCGCCTCTGGGGAAGTATAAGCTGAACTACACTGAGCCCTGGGGGCCTTTCAGCAGGAAGCAGCTTAGTGAAGTTCCCCCAGTATTACAAATTATTCTTATGTCTGTGTTTCAGAGAACACGGCAGGTGTGTTTCACCTGAGATCGCCTCTGGGGAAGTATAAGCTGAACTACACTGATGCCCTGGAAGCCTGCCAGCAGGAAGAAGCTTCACTGGCCACATTGGCCCAGGTGGCCGATGCCCAGCAGGTGGGACCGACGCCTAGCAATTTGGGCTGATGCCTAGCTGGTTGAGCCAACACCTAGCTGGTTGTGCTGACGTCCAGCAAATTGGACAGATGCCCAGCTTGAGTAAAATTTGAATCTCCCTTTTAATGCGGGTGTTGTAAGAATATGCACCGCTCTTCATTTGTAAATTTTGGCTTTCAGTTGGGGATGCACCTGTGTGTGGCCGGATGGATGGAGGGGGCCCAGGTTGGCTACCCCATCAGATTCCCCTCGGTTAAATGTGGGGACAACCATGTGGGCATAGTGCTGTATAAAGCCCCAGTGGACAACAGCAGCAGATACGATGCCTATTGCTACCGAATGAAAGGTACTTCATTACTTCGTTACCAAATTTACTCACTGACAGGGCTTGAAACATTGAGTGATATTTGAAAAACGCTGACAGTAAAACTAGACAGGGAAACTCTACTGTTTTTTCAGACGTTTCCTGCCAGTGCAGCTCTGAATATGTGGGTGATGGGTACTTTTGCAATGGAAACTTAGCAAGTGTTTTAGCCACAAATGCTAATTTCTCTACATTCTATTCTGTGAGTATACCGTTACATACAACATTAAACATGCACATAAATACACGAAAATAATTACTTAATAATGGTTGTCATTAATAGTTTATTAATCCTCTTCTCTGTAGATTTTGCTGAACTATGCAAACGCTTCTGTAGAAGGAGAGAACTTTCTAGATTTTCTGTCGGGTCGTTCAACAAACATAATGCTGTTCGTGCCACATAATTCTGGATTTTTTGGGAACGAGGTGATTTACTTCAATCTTGAGCCATCCTCATATATTGTTGTTGACTCTTTAGGAGAAACAAGGTAGTAACCAACAATAAATTATTTCAGACTTTATCACAGAGGGACGTGGAGCAGCACATCTCCACCCAAAACATCACGTACCTCTACGAGGATTTGGTGCATGGTGCCGTGATTCTTTCTCATCTGGGCTACAACCTGACCGTGGCACTAGCTCCCTCCACCAACACCTCACTGGTCAGCATGACTTATCCTGCCACATGTATTTGTTTCTTTTATGAGCTTTTATGTGAATTGTGTAGACAAGCGAAGTAATTAGTTGACTATCCATGTTCTTTTTTTTAACCCTAATTTTCGATTTAAAATCTTTAAAATCTTTATTCAGCTCAACAGCAGAGGAGGAAGTTTGTGAAAGCTCTAACAGTTGCCACTCTTCACAGGCCTCCCAACCCAACAAACTAGTCAACCAGCGGCTGATTATGAATTGGGACATCCCAGCCATCAATGGGATAATCCATGTGATTGAGGGGCCGCTGAGAGCCCCTCCTGTAGTGGTGAGTGCCCAATGGGGCTGGGGGGGTAGGTTGAGAATGTTTGGGGAAGGAGAAAGGACCTTTTAGCCCAGGAGCAAATCACAAATGCATCACACATTGATCACTAGTTTGCATAGAGTTGAGCTTCAGGGTTGATTTATGTGTACAGTGGAACAATGTGGGCCTTGGCGAGGCATGTGCTTCAGTATTTATTTATTGGTATGTGTATGACCGATAAGATAGATTATGTGGGGCCTATGCTAAGTTAGGTGTCCAGTGTTAGGCTCACTGCTATCTGTCTTTCAGTCACCTCACTCACAGGTGCAACCTCACTACAGCCCAGCATGGGCCATCCTGGGCGTGGTCGCTGTGGTGGCTGTTGCTGCAGGTGTGGCGTACTACTTCCTCAAGCACAAGGACCGCGCCTTCCATTTTCACTACTTCAGGGTATGAGACCAGCCGCAGTCCACGCGGATTACAAGCTTTGCTTAACTTTTCCACACAAATTCACTCCTGCTGGTTAACTCTGCATTGCTGTTGCCTTTTCTGCCTCCCATTGAGAGTTAAAGAAATGTCTGTCAGCCATGGCTTTGATAAATGCTATCCCTTTAGTGTAATGGTGCTCAGAGAAAAATATGAGCTGCATATGTGTGTACTGAGCATTGAGAGAGAAGAAGTTCACTGGTAGTCATTTGGAATATTTCAAATGGACCATGACTGTGCTATCATAGGATAGAATCCTTTGTTATGCTGAATGCCATGAACATCTCTTCCCAACATGTGCATAAGAGCAAGAAGTTGAGTGTGTTTAATCCAGCGCTAGTCTAACGTTATGCGAAACACTACACTGCCAGACCCCCCCCATCTCTAAAGCTGTTCGGAATAAGATCATGATTGGTTACGCCCATTCAATATCGTATTGCATTATGACACATAGAACGCAGTTTGTAGATATGCCTGCATCACCCCCAGCTCATCTTCATACAGATCTGCAGTTTGCATCACCCACAGCTCCATTCATACAGACCTGCTGTAACCTGCAATATCAGGCATCATGTAAAGATGGGGAGGAAATTGCAGGAGATTTCTTCTGCATTGACCATTTCATGCAGACCACAACGCCTGCAAAATGCCTGAAAATTGATGGAGTCAACTCCAGTGTGACAGGGGTTTAATTTTGTACTTCAGTAGCTCAATCAATAAAAGTGGACTTTTCATTCCCCATCCAGAATGAAGATGAGGATGAGCACAGCAACGATGACCGTGGAGGCCGCAAACCGGCTCTAGTCTCTATCCCAAACCCCCTCTACAGCAGCTCCAGCACCCCCCTGGAGCCTTTCGGGGTCAGCGAGGGTCCCGGCGAGCATAACTTCTCATGATGCAGTTCCAGTGTGTGGTCACCGCTGAATGTGAGCACTGCAACTGTGAAAACAATCGTTAACCGTGTGTCATCAAGGGATTCCACTGCAGGGATTTGTACCACTTACAATGACAATTCACAGCTAAAATAAAGAGCTACATTTATTTTCCTCCATTCTCCTCCCCTATAGAGCACTCAGCAAAGAGCTCCACTGCCCATTTATGGGCAAGCGGATAATTCTTAATGAGGTGAAAAAAACTAAAATAAGGGTGTTGAAACCCAAACATTCAAGCTATTTAATGTGGTTACAGTGGAAATGTAAACTCACTACCCGCTGGTTCTAGACATCGTCATTTGCCTATAACTTAAATTTAACTCATCGAGTCGGATGGTTTTGGCTCCCACAACCAACAACGGCAACGAATGTCATAGTTTATGTCTCTATAATAACTTGTTTCCTGACATAAATTTTCAATTGAACTTTGTCTAACTTCCAACCGTGACGATTAAATACAATTATGTAAAGTTTGATTCACTCAACAGGTTGACAGCCTTTATTTCTCTGAGTTTTCCTTTTTTGATTACATGGTTTTGTTCGACAGCTTATTAAACAGTTTTGCTTTTTGCCCGTTCACTATGGATAAAAAGCTTGTTAATTGTTACCTATGTACAGCAGGTGCGGATACTCCTCAGACCCTCTGGGAAGGCATTCCAGAGAGGATGCGATCAACGCTCCCAAACAGAATTTTTTCTCCCACCAGAGAATCGCACTTCACAGCTCCAGCTGAAAATAAACAACCTGACACACAGACACAGACACACACACAAAAACTTGGAGTAAATAAAAAGCCTGACTACACCTATGCCAACAGACGCTATCTAACCGCCAGCTACACAGGTACGAAAACAGCAACAACAACCACACACTTATTTTGGCCAACTATAAGCAAGTACTACCATTCATGAATATACCGGACATTATTCACACACCACCATTCATGAAGACATGGCAGTAAAGGTCCTGGAAAAGTTCCAAATTACAACCCATTTCCCACACCCACTACGCTAGCCCTGTCAAGTAGGCCACTAGTAACCATAGTGTGGGCTACATCGGAAAGGGGGTCTAGCCTAGAAAGGTGGTCTGGTGCGAATGCTGGTGAAACAAAACAAAACTTTACTTTGGGGAAATCCCATCCCTTTACTCACATGCACAATCAGGTGGAAGCTATAGGTTGCTCTTTTCTTTAGCTCAGTTTGTTTTGGTTTTCATTCCGCGATATATAGAGTACTTAATTTCAAAATTAATCTCTCCCGGAGGAAAGCAGGGCTGTGAAGACTCCAATGCTATCACTCCTCAGAGATCTCTTCTGGAAGCAAGCAAGGATTTTTTCAGAAACTGCGGAAGTCTCCCAAAAAGATAACAAAAAGCTCCCAATTTACCACTATAACCCTTGCTCTTTGACTAACCCACTTTTGTAAGCAATGAGTGAAAACTATGTTATGGTGTCAGGGCCAACTCAACGGAACAAACACGTGGCAAAGAGGGAGCTATAACAATAGGTATATGCATAAATGGCAATAAAATATTTAGATTTTCCCCACATTCCAGATTTCCACTGCAACTACATTACATACCTTGAATGTACAGGTTTCAACACCATTATGTTTATTTTTCCACATCATTAAGAATTATCCGCCTGCCAATAAAAGCTGCTTTTTCAATGGTGAGCACTCTACAGGAGAAGAAAACTTAACCAGATGTGTCAAGTGTCTAAGCAGGCTCCGAGAGACTATTTCAAAGGAACCTGTAAAGAATCAGTAAATCAGAGTGGCATAGGAAGATTAAGAGGGGAGAATAAGCTTGGCAATTTTATAATAACAAAGTTTAAGGACAAAAGAGCAAGCTAATGTTTCAGGAAAGTGGGAGGTGAAGAACTCCCCTCGGGGGCCAATTAAATACAAAAGCCCAGAGGGGGTGCAGCACAGAATCCAGTGCGTAATTTAAAGGGTATTTTTAATTGGCCCTGTTAATATGCTAATATGCTAAGGTTGGGTATGTTTATCAACGTGTAACGGCAGGGCTTTGGTGTCTGGCTCTGGTACAGTGTGGAATATTTACAACTGAAAATTTTACATTAATTATTGACCAGTATGGGCGTTGATGATACACATATATGAGAGAAGGCGTAAAATGAGCCTAATAGAGTCAGTAGGGTGGTTGCAAATACCTAAGAGTATGGAATCTACAAAGGCCTAATGCACTAGACAATTCACATTTAAATTATTGAATTTAGACTTTTCACCACAATTAACTACCTGCTACGTTGACAGAACACAAACTTAACATCCATATTACACAGAATTCTGGTTCAATTACATGCATGGTTGTTATGACCCGAGTTCCCCAACAGGAAAAGGGCCTAACCTTGAAGGTGGTGTATAGGTTATGATGTGAACAAAACTTTTTTAGAAGACTTAAACACACACGGAGATAAGGAGACAGGCAACTGTGGACCAGTTCCAGAGGCAAATAGGGGTTCACCAATCTGAGGCCAACCCAAACATACTCAGGTTCAGCTAGGCACTCTGAGAATCCCTATGCCAAATTAGGGCTTCCAAATACCAAATTAGAAAAGGGGGCAGAGCTGTATTGCTTTGTGGAGATGTCAGATGCAGCACTGGCACTCTCAAAGAGCCAAACGACACATAATCAAGAACTATGGCGTCTTTGTTACAATGTTATAATCATTTTTAGAAATTTAAATTTTCATAAGGTAGAGTTTAGGGGGCTAATGAGGACTTTATTGTCTTTATTAGTGAGAGCAGTTTGGTCCAAATCATAGTAATTTGATGAAAACTTTAAACTACCATGAGAAACTTTCTTAAACTTTGTGAATTAAACTTTTTTTTAATGATTTGAAATGGAATGGCACTTATGCCTGTAGCTACAATATCAATATATGTAATATGAAATCATTTAAGTAAAAAAGTTTCCACAACAAAGACAACAAAATCTACACATGATCTCTAGTGCCAAAAACAAACTTCTAACATTGCTAAATAGACTCCCCTTGGTATGCAAGACCAATGAGCAATGCAATATCGTAGCTACCATTTTTCTAAGGTACGTGGTTTGAGAATGCTCTTTCAATTAGATGGCTACTATCAATAGATCATCTAAAAAATATAAAAGCCTGGTAATAGAAAAACACGGTAAAGCTGTGAAACACATCGGCTATAAATTTGTCAAAATCAACAGACACCAGACTTGACCAGGCAAAAGTGCCAAGTACAAAGGCAACGTACTCAACTCGTATCAAATTGAGGCGAGATTAGATCGAACTGAGCCAGATTAGGCAATTAAAATTCCCATCCAATTTCAGATCAGCAGATCATGCACTACAAAACTGCTAGACACAGCATCAACTCTGTATTTATACATTTTATCCTCAATTATTTGTCTTCATTCATCATGTAATCATAGAACGAAATCGTACAAACTTTTATATTTGACATTAACATGAACTTAACCATATTTTTACACACCGTCCAAACCTCTGCAGATCCACCACTGTGGCAGCCACTCAGACTGTTGAATATATATAAAAATATAAAATATAAAAATGGATATACAGATATCCAATCTGTATTTACTCCATGCCTCACAAATTACATCATAAAATAGTCTCAATTTTTTTTTACAAATTTTTATTTAGAAATTTCTAAACAATTATACCAAATATACAACACTGACAGTACAGATTTAAACACTCAGTCAACATTGTTCACATCACTAGTTTCTAGAAACAATTGACGGCGCTTATGCAAAAAACATTTTTTTTTAATATTTGAAAATGTATCATTAGACAATTTCTGCATTAGTCAAAAAGATAAATTCCAACAACCAGTACAAGAACTGTTTGCTACTTTACCAAAATCTGAGTGTGCAATAGATCCTGGTAATAAATTAAATCACATATTTTCCCAACTGCTGTTTCGCATACAAATTAAATGGTTACTTTCGTCGATGGTTTGAGCAAAAATTCTGCCCAACAGACAACGCTGTTTAAGCAGGACGGTCAACACGTTTTTCAGGTCCCCATAAGACCCTATCGACCGTCTCTGCTGAAGTAATATTTTCTGACAATCTAAATTAAAATAATAAAATACCGGGGGATGTTATGGCATTGCAAGCAATTTATATCGGCAACATGGGTCATAAAGTTTACCAGGTGGCAACGTAAAAACAGGTTGTAAAGTTTACTAGGTGGCAATGTAAAAAAACCAGGAGAAAGAGAGACATGAACATCAGGCACCGTAAAAGCACCAAAGACAAATTTGGCACATGGAGAGTACATGTAGGTCAACACAATTTCTTCTGCAAACAACAATTTAGTACAGTTCCCAGTGAGGAGGATGACATCCAGTCTTGAGGATTGTTAAAGACCATGCAAACTTGTTAAAAGTTATGTACTCTACAGTTGTAAAAAGGCAATAGCAGGTTTTTAAAAATTGTAATTGTAAATCATAAGACTTAGAAAAACCTTAGGTTTTAGGAATGCCCAGTGACAGAAACTGGAGCTGGAAAAAAGTAAGGGAGGTAACTCCCAATGTAGGCAGCAGGGCAAGCATCTGCTTATGGAGTAATTAACGCAATATTTGTTCGTTCTATAGAAGAAAAGGCCCTTCGGTCCTGTCCTGAAATAAAAAGTTTGTTTTGTTTGTTGCAATTTAAAGTGCTTACATTCAGCAAACACATCTTTGAGCTGTTTGTGAAGATAACAAGATGTTTATTAAAATCTACATCTAAACTTTATATACACGGGTAATTGAGTTGCCAAAATCAATACATATTAAACCCTTTAACATCCTCAAAAGTATCATTTTGATCGCAAATATTTAAATATTAACAAAAAAACCCAATATATATAAAAAAGTATGTTTCGTCAGATCTATATATTTACGATTTATAGCAAATGGCCCCAGACATACACCATCCACATGGTGAGAAACTACTATATAAAATATCAGTTTTTCATAATAATAAATAAAACACTTCTATGGATACTGCATAGTAATAAATGACCAAATGGCTTCCGTTATGTTTTAGTCTTAAATTTCTAACAAAATGAATGAAAATGTAGTTTCACAGTGCAATGTATCATATAAAACTATCAAAGTTAAAATTTGCACCATAGTGAAGTAAATGGTAATAAAAATGGTTCCCTCCTTGGAAACCATACTTGCCTCCTCTTCATCGTTTCAGTACAGATCAGACAAAGACCTGTGCTGGAGAGAGTAATTACCATCTGTCTTTCGCATTCAAAAAACAAAAAATAAAACTATCGTAAGGATAAATTTAGTCTCAACTAGACGTCAATAGAAAAAGTGTAGAAAAACAGATGAGCAGAGATCATTTGGAGCCTCCATAAACTTGGCTGTAATTTACATGGAGTAAGCCATGAGTGGTCGAATCTCTATGACTGGTGACAAGTTTACCCGTAAGATCTTCTGGGCTTTCCTCCTCACCTCCTCATCAGTGACCGAGTCGTCCACCTTGATCACCTTGTACCTCAGGTTATTCTCATTCAGCCTGGAATCTTCTGTCCCTTTCACCATCCAGGTGCCGTTCCTGGCCTTCTTCCTCAGCGCCTTGTCCTCTGGCCCATCAAACCTCTTCCGCTTCAGTACCGTGACTGCAACTTTGTCACCACCCCATCGCAGCCTCTCGGTGGCCACCGCCCCATCGCCTATCCTGGGGGGCAGCATTGGGCAGCTGTTGCTCTCCTTCAGAACCCTGCCATTTTGGTACGCAGAGGCAGCCGAGTCACCGACAATGGACAGGCCCACCTTCAGCGGATGGGACGCGACCCTTTGCTTTTCCAGGGTCACCGCTTTACAGTTTTCCACTGGTGATGGTATGCCCAACAGCGTGGGTGGCCGATGGCCTTTGGGCACTGCTATTGGCCGAGAGCCCGGCACCGTGTGGACCTGCAGCCTCGCTGTGTGGCCACCCGAGGGCCCCATTATATTGGTCAGTTTCAAACATGGTTGTCCCTGTACTGGCCTGACGGCTAAAACGGGCGGCTGGGACATGACAGTCCGCGCCAGGGACTCCCGCGAGAGGTTTGTCAGCAGAATCTTTGGCTGGTTCTTCAGGATGATCTTGGCTGCCGCACTCAGGAGCGTGTAGTTCAGCTCCTTCTTCTTAGCCGTTGATCTCCTCCTCCTCTTCCTCGCAGGCTTCTGTACCCGGGCAACCCTGCTGGCTGGGTCAGGCATTTTCAACACCTGCGGCTCAGGGAGAGGCTCAGACATGCAGGAGTTGTAGCCATACACGTCCTTGCTCTTCAAAACCGTTGGCTTATGACCCTCTTCTCTGAGTCCCTGCAGGAAAGACACTAGCTGTGTCTCGGTGTCAAGAAGGTCCTTGGACATGGGACTGAACACCCTGAGGGCTTCCACCAGAGCAACCTGTCCAGCCGAGGTGAACCGGGACCAGGAATGGACTGCCTTCGTTATCTCCTCTTCACAACTCATGGCATAACCCAACAGCCCAGCTGAAAAGTGTCTGAAGATGTGGCCTGTGAATCAAACAGGAACTTGGTTAAAAACAGGAAACAATCTACAAAGAAAGCAACAGAAGCAGAGCCAACAGCACAACCGGTGTACAGCACAACCAGACCTCACTTTGGAACATTCCACCAGCTACCTCACCTTCACTAAACGGCGTCAACACTACAGATGCTATTCTCAAAATGATGGGAATTAAATACAACAGAGCGCTTGGACTGTAAAAGATATCAGGAATGACCGAGAGCCATCAACAAAGCAGTAGACCTGTCCCCATACTCTGAATTCCTTTTATACTGCAGAATCGCACTGTTGCTTGTTCCTGCAGTTTCAAATGACCTTTCCAATATTAGCCACTTCCAATGGACAGTTCAATCCTGTTGCCCCCTACTGTTCATACCAGAAGTGGCATTTTCCCTGTCAAATCGACTAGGGCTAATACCGCAAAATATTTCCATGTAAACGAGAAGCAAAAGTGCAAATATGGTTGTCTCTAAACTCTCCCTGTGCCACATCTCTGGGTGTACCAACTAAGGCACTGGGAACATCAGTTTTTAAACTGACTTAGTCAATACTCCTATCGTTTTCCAACCGGCCCTCAGTAATTAGCCTTTGCAAAGATAAAAATGTCAGCTTTTAAACCTCTTCTGTACAAGTGTATTTAATATACATATAAAGCAAAATTAAACGAGCAAATTCTTTGTTATTAATGTGAAATTTGCACAAAAAACGACACCACCTATGTTTCTGACGGCAATATTTATTTGTTTTTTGGATTTTATATTCACTCTAAAGAATTTAACATTTTAATTATGTAAACCGCCCACCTCCTAAAAAAATTATATATACACACACGATACACAAATATATGTGTATCGTACACAAAACAGATAAATAGTAGTTATAAAGTCTAATATCCAGTTAGCTTAAGAACAGAAGTGTAGCTAAATAATATTTTTCCAAAACAAAAGACAATCCAACCATCTAAGGTAGAGCAGTAATTCTTAGATTAGCAAATTAAACTGCTAAAAACAAAAACACTGCTTCATGAAAATCTGTGCAGGGATAAATCTTTGTTGTCAAGCTTTGGCCATCATGGCGGAGCAACGGTATGCTAAACAAACATGTGCGTAATTTCTTCTTAGGCCCACATAATACGCAAATTTGACCAACCGCCACGCAAGGTCGGAATTACCTACTGATAAGCAAATGATTTTTTGCACCTACTAGTAGTAGTACTACTACCATCATTGTATTGTCAAATAAAACAAGGGGTAAGAAAAACGTTTTTTTTTTCCCGTTTAGGTCATAGCTAATTAGTGCGAACAAAAACAAGGTCGCCAAATATGGTTAAACCTTAATCAGAATTTTTAACGAAGTAGTGTTTGCGAAATGTCGGTAACTTGATCTACAAGAGGTAGCCGAGAGAAGGCATATGCTAGCAGTTGTAAGGAGCAAGCAAAAATATACAAACGATTGCTGGTTTTATTTTTCACCAGGTAAATTCATTTACAGGCTGACATATCGCCATGCAACGGATTTTTTATTTAGGTCCTTATATGCAGCCAACTGTTTTACAGTTCAGGGAGCTCATTGACACAAATAATTATTTCATTAATACCCTCCGCCATTTTGTCAAGGAAAAGACAACCCTGTAAATCTATTGGTTGCCGCCTCGAGTTCAGCATTACCGCGGGGTCAAAGCTGAATGCAACTTTGAGCGCAACTTCGGCAGTTAGCCGCAATGCAAGGCAGTGCGCACACTCCGAAACTGACCGCGACGCTATGTCCGTGGGTTCTACCGCGTGGTACGAATTTCCATGTATCGTTCAATGCATCCTGAAATCCAAATCCCAGAGTAATGTAAGCTTTTAATGTATGTATGTGTGTGTGTGTGTGTGTGT
>JAOYSI010039245.1:0-28617 GCA_025775065.1 Hiodon alosoides
AGAACTTTTGATCTTTCGATGCATTAAGTGATGTCGGCGCTTTTTACTTTGTTTGAGTGCCTAACGGTTTCGCACAACTTGTTTAGCGGGACCTTCAACTACCGCGGCAGTCCTTGGCTGCTTTCACTTTGCGGGTTTCCTGTGCCTTCCAGGGAATTCTGAGCGATGGAGGTGCTGCAGTGCGATGGCTGCGACTTCCGGGCCGAATCCTACGATGAGCTGAAGGCGCACATCCAGGACGTGCACACGGCCTTCCTGCAGCCCACGGCAGTCGGAGAAGGCACTCCCAGCCAGTCCAGGTCCGACTCCCTCAGCCAGATGGAGGAAGATGACGAGGAGCTGTCTGGCATGGGTTATGAGTATGGATCTTCGCATGAGCAAGCAGGTAAAATCATTTACTTGGCGTTTGTTATTTATGTGAGTCAGTGAGAAGATACGTCGGCGGACTGCATCGTCCTTTTTGACCGCATCCTTAAGTTCTCTGTAGACACCATTTAGGAAGCTGTGCTTCATGTTAAAGATTTAGACTTGGGGATAGATGTGTTCTATTTTGATGCTGTCTATGATCTGCTTGTCTGTAGGCACACAAAACCAAACTGAGGGTATATTTCAGTTTATCTATTGGAAAAACACTTATGTAATTGCATGGGATGTTAACCCATGTTAATCCATGGGATGGATTAAACAATCAAAATTTAGTTCATTGAAACTCATTTTTTTTTTCTTTTCTCATTAGCCTTTTTAGGACTACTTTCTGTAGCTTGTGTTAGTTAATACGTGAGGTCTTTCCTTCTGTCTTTTTAGGTTTATATTCCTTTGACACGGACCCCGGGCACTTTTCTGGTTCCAACCAAATGAAATATAACAAATCAATGAAACTATCTACCAAGACTTCCAGTAAATTTTTTCAGTGCAAATTCTGCGTCCGCTACTTCCGATCCAAATCCCTCCTCAATGAACACACCAGGAAAGTGCATGGTATCTTGGGGGATGCCTCTCTTAGTGGTGGGAGTTCACCATCTTCCCAAACTTTGAAGCAGTCCAACTACAGTATTCTCTCCCAGGATGGCTTTGCAAAGGTGTTCTCATGTCAGTATTGCACGTATAAGTCTCCACGAAAAACCAGGATCCTCAAACATCAAAAGATGTATCACAAGAACAACCTGCTGGACTCACCAGGGTCCCCACCCGAGGCTGTTGCACAGTCTTGCTCCAACACATTGTCCACTGAAGAACCTTGCCGTGATCTGCCCGAGAAAGTAGTGGAGCGTAGTATTTTGGAATCCATGGTTAAACCCCTTACTAAGTCCAGGGGGAACTTCACGTGTGAGTGGTGTGGCTACCAGACTCTCAGGCGGGAGCGCTGGTGTGATCACATGATGAAGAAGCATCGCAACATGGTGAAGAGGTTTTCTTCACTTCAGAAAGAGGAGGGGGAGAGTGCAAGTTCTTCTAAACCCAACTCACCCTCCTCTCCCACAATCCCTCCTCAGTCAAACTTGATGCTTGATAATTCAGGTAGCAATGAAGGTAACAGGGTTTCTTCTGAAAATCCCACTTCTGGGCCAGATAAGATTTTGTCTTATCAGTATTCACCGCTGAAATCAAAGGTACCGAACAGTACTGGATCCTCCATTTTGTCTGAAAGGTCAACTTTTGTAATGTCAGATATGTCTAATTCTGACATGGACTTGGACACAAATGTTGTGCTCAATGATTCCCAAAGTAGCTCAGATGATGAATTGGAGGATATGGATGATCCCGATAATACAAACTCGATACTGACTGAAGATTCTTTGAAGCAGCTGCTGACAGAAGATGATAATAAAATGCTGGAGACAAAAGGAGTGCAATTCCAGAGGTTCAGGAACAGGTTCCAGTGCCCTTTTTGTTCTTTTCTTACCATGCATCGGAGGAGCATCTCGCGTCATATTGAGAACATCCACCTTTCGGGCAAGACAACTGTGTACAAATGTGGTGAATGTCCTTTCATCTGCACCAGTCCACTCAAGTTAGGCGCTCACAAACAGTTTCATATGGGGACATCCTCGGAGTGGGAAATTATGGACTTGCCAAATGAAAGCTCAAGTGCTCAGAATGATGCGTCCGAACCAGCAAATGGAGGAAATGCAAGCACCAAAATGAACGGCAAAAAGTCGAGCATGGTAAACGAACTTGGCCAACAGAATCCACACCGCTGCGCACATTGCAGCTTTTCTACAACCACGTTGAAAGGTCTTCGTGTGCATCAGCAACACAAGCATTCTTACTGTGACAACATGCAAGCTACTGATCTTGAAGGATCGTTAAATGAGCTGCAGGACTCGGAATCGGAAACATGCAGCTCAATCTGTGTACAAAAAACCCAGACGTCAATTCTTGGATTTTCATCTAAAAAGAACACAATAAATAAGACTGCAAGAAAGTCCATCAATGACCAACCTTTAGACCTCTCGCCATTGAAGAAAAGAACCAGAATAGATGACATTGCCAACAGCCTTCATAGCAAGATCAGTCAAAGCAAGCAGCAGGATGATACGGTAATCAACCTGGAGGAAATTGATGATGATGACGATGACGACGACGAAGAGGAAGACCGTGATGCTGAAATAGATTTGGATGAAGATACAGAAGATGCACAAACTGAACATCACCTCTATAACAGGCAGCACATGTATTTGAAAGACACTGTTGACTCTCAAGAAGAGGCCATGCTGGTTAAAAACAAATGCAACCTTAAGCCAAAATTTAGCTCAAGGAACATTCCAATTCAGTTTACTCTCTCAGATGATGAGGACAATGAGAATGATTATGGTGCTTCTGTCGACTCCAAAGATCTTGAACGCGGAGGTAGCCATGATAGCAGAGATGGTTTTCAGGAGAATGTGGATTACAGTGAGGATGGTGGGACACTTTTTTACTGCAAACACTGTGACTACCATAACAAGTCAGCCCGCAGTGTGAGCACTCATTATCAAAGAATGCATCCCTATATTAAGTTTAGCTTTAGATACATCCTCGATCCGGAGGATCAGAGTGCCGTCTTCCGTTGCTTGGAGTGCTATATTGAATACTCGACATTTGATGACCTTAATCAGCACTATATGGAACATCACCCTGAAGCCATTAATGTTCTGAACTTTAATCAGCCTGATTTGGTATACAGGTGCCGCTTCTGCTCGTACACAAGTCCAAATGTTCGTAGCTTGATGCCTCATTACCAAAGAATGCATCCAACAGTGAAAATAAACAATGCCATGATCTTTTCCAGTTATGTGCTCGATCAGCCTCAGAAGGGGGCTGAGTCACAAACACTGAGAGAAATTTTAAACTCTGCCCCCAAAAGCTTGGCATCATCCACCCCTGTCTCCAGGTCTTCAGCCCAGTCAAGTCCTATTCACAAAAGTCTCCCTAAGACGCAAGAGTCAAACACCGCGATTGATGCCTTTAAAGAAACTGTTAGCAATGTTGTAGTCTATGACTGTGATATATGTACCTTTGCCAGCCCCAACATGCACTCAGTTTTGGTTCATTATCAAAAAAAGCACCCAGAGCAAAAAGCTTCATACTTCCGTATTCAAAAAACAATGAGGGTTGTCTCTGTAGACAAGTCTCAAGATTCCAGTAGCACAGACTTTAACTTCCCTGATCCTACAAGAAACACTAGCATCATTCCTACAGGAGTGGATGAAAATATGTACTACTGTAAACACTGTGTCTATAGCAACAGGTCTGTAGTGGGTGTGCTTGTTCACTACCAAAAGAGGCATCCAGAAATAAAGGTGACGGCAAAATACATCAAACATGCACCTCCTACCCCTGGCTTAATTAAACTTATGGGTGAGTTACAGATTGCACCCCCAAAACAATTTTTAAAACCGTTTGAGCACAATGGATTAGATGCATCCACTGCTTCCCAACACAGTCTTGGTGGGAACAAGGGAGAAACGGAGATGCTGTTCTTCTGCCAGCATTGTGAATATGGGAACCGCACCGTGAAAGGAGTGTTGATTCACTATCAGAAGAAGCATAGAGATGTGAAGGCAAATGCCGACCTGGTTCGTAGACACACCGTTGTGGTTCGCAGCCAACGAGAACGGGCTCAAATGATTCAGTCTGGCAACGTGGCGGCTACGGTCTCTGTTTCCGATTCAGACAAAACCAGAGCACTTAGGTCCTTAAAGTGCCGGCACTGCTCTTACACATCTCCATATGTGTATGCTCTGAAGAAGCATCTGAAAAAAGATCATCCTACCACAAAGGCCACCGCCATGACCATTTTACACTGGGCTTATCAAGATGGCATCCTAGAGGCTGGATATCACTGTGAGTGGTGTATATATTCCCATGCAGAACCAAATGGACTGCTCATGCATTACCAAAGACGTCACCCAGAGCACAACGTTGACTACACGTACATGGCCAGCAAGTTGTGGGCTGGTCCAGACACTTCTTCCTCCCTTCAAGTGGGAAATGCAAACACTAAGCACTACCAATGCAGAGATTGTGCCTTTGAGGCCTGCTCCATCTGGGATATCACCAATCACTACCAAGCTATCCACCCATGGGCTATCAAAAGAGATGATTCTGTGCTACTGGACATCATCAAGGGCAACAAAACATCTGTCCTATCGCAGACCACAGCAGACAAAGAAAAAATCACTATGTCTAATCCATTTAACTGTCACCGTTCTGGGAATGTCGAGGACCATTTGGATATTACTCGAGCATCTCCAGAAATGGCTGCTCGTGTTTCCTTTGCTAGGAAATCAATTTCTAGCAACCCATACCAGTGCACTGTATGTCTTTCTGAGTATAATAGTCTTCATGGGCTATTGACCCACTATGGCAAGAAACACCCAGGCATGAAAGTCAAAGCTGCTGACTTTGCACATGAAGCTGACATCAATCCCAGTTCAGTATACAAATGCCGGCATTGTCCTTATGTGAACTCTCGTATCCACGGGGTCCTCACTCACTATCAGAAGAGACACCCACTGGTCAAAGTCACTGCAGAAGATTTTGCTAATGACGTTGAGCGAGTAATGGATGTTAACGAGAGTGATGAAAAATGCAAATCGCAGAGACAGGGATACGGTGCTTATAGATGCAAAATGTGCCCATACACTCATGGAACCATGGAGAAATTGAAAATACACTATGAAAAATACCACAATCAACCAGCTCCCGATATGTTTAATACCTCCCATATGCGTTTATCTGTAACAAAAGATGAAACGGAAGTGGAATCCAGTGTCTCAAGTGTACCAGAGGTGCAAGAAGTGAGTGACTTTCATCTCGCACTTTCTCAGTTCCCAATTGACAAAGGAGGAAAGCACGCTGTATTTCAGTGTCAGCTTTGCAAGTATTTCTGCTCCACAAGAAAAGGAATTGCTCGCCATTACCGTATAAAACACAACAATGTCAGGGCTCAACCTGAGGGCAAGAACAACGTCTTCAAATGTGCTCTATGTCCCTACACAAACCCTATACGTAAAGGTTTGGCAGCCCACTACCAAAAACGGCATGACATAGATGCATACTATACTCACTGCTTGGCAGCTTCCAAAAGTATCAGTGAGAAGCCCAACAAGGTGGTGGTGCCTGTGTCCTCTCAGGCTAATGGACCTGTGTTGAGCGAGGAGCTGAGATTGGCTGTGGAAAGAAGGCAGTGTTCCCTTTGCACCTTCCAGGCATTCAGCAAGAAAAGCATTGTGTCTCATTACATCAAACGCCATCCGGGAGTCTTTCCCAAGAGGCAGCATTCCAGCAAGCTTGGTCGCTATTTCACAGTAGTCTATGCGGAGCCGGAAAAAATGATTGATATTGAGGAGAAAGACCAGACAGAGGATGGGACAGAAGTAGATGAGAAGGTTGATGTTGAAAGGCTTCCATTCAAGTGTTTGAAGTGCTTCAAGCTGTCTTTTAACACAGCGGAGTTGCTCTGTATGCACTATACGGATTACCACGGCAAGGACCTCAAGCGGGACTTCAGCACCATCCCCAGTCTTCTACTGGACGGTGCAGACTGCTACCAGTGCATCCACTGTGACCTCAAGTTCCTGGCCCTTCTAGACCTCAGCACCCACCTGGCCAACCACAACGAGGAGTTCCAAAAACGGGCAATGCGACAGGAGAGGAGGAAACAACTCCAGAGCAAACAGAAGGGAACTGAACAGCTGGAGATCAAGATGGAGAAGGTATGTTGATGCTCATTCAATTACATTTGACAAGAAGTAGCATAAACCTATTTACATACAGTAATGTTGTAAAAGTCTTTAAAAAGGTTATATTTCGTTAGGTTTTAAGCAGTGTTATTGGTTATACTGGAGGAATGAACCACAGAAAAAGGTCTGTCTGGTTCAGCTCTTCCTTTGCCATACTTGGTTCTATATATATATACCAGTAGTATATCATTTTAAATAAAAGTACCCCCGAGGTGTAGATTGTTGGCAAGGTTATTTAATTGGATATGTAATGCACGCTATTTAGTACAATGTGTTTATCTGTTGGACAGTTGCCTCAGATACCAACGTAGGTGGTTTTACCCAATTTTAGAGAACAAATTGGAATAGTATTAATATTAGAGATATGTATGATTGGTTAATGAAGAAATACTACATTTTTTTTTTTTTTTGTCCTGGTAATGGAAAATTAAGTAATTAAAGTAGATTTTATGCCATTGATCAACACAATAAAGTTCATACTCTCAAAGTGAGGGGGGAAAAAATCTACAAATCGTTATGTAAAATAATTGATTGCGTAAGAATTCAACCCCTTGAGTCCATTGTTATAGGCAGCAATTATAGCCGCAAGGATTCTTGCCGATTCTTCTTTGCAAAATTTCTCAAGCTCTGTCAAGTTGGATGGTGAACAACAATTTTCCACTCTTTCCGAACATTCTCATTTGTATTAAGGTGGATTTGACAGGGCCACTCCAGGACATTGACTGTTTTTGTATTTAAGCCACTCCAGTGTTGCTTAAATGAAGTTCAAAGCAACTTGTAAATCTGGTTTGTGGCCTTGGAAATGTTTACATCCTTCCTCTGATTGCTGCAGGAACCTTGTTTTTTTTTGTATTTGTGTTGCATGGATACCTCATTCAGTGTGTTTAAAAACCAGAAAAGGTCGACATCTAGCTTTAGCAACATGCCTGGGATATCTTCCTAATGTTATGATTACATTTTTAAGTTGGGTCAAAGATCACAGCCTTGGTCTTTGGCTTTTTATGTTTTATATTTGAGAGTACCCAGACATTTGAGATGTTCATTCACGAGACATTTGTGTGAGATAAAAAGAAATGGCTGACGTCAACTGGTTTTACCAACAATAATAATAATAATAATCTACATAAAAATAAAAGGAGCTTCATTTGATAAATATTATTGAATATATGACTACTAACGTTAGTAATACGGATATCGCTCGTTGCCTTTTACCACTTTCAGCCCGACAACCACGGAGATAATGCCCCGATTGGCTACCGGTGCAACTTCTGTGTGGAGGTCCACCCCACCCTGAGGGCAATCTGCAACCACCTGAGGAAACATGTCCAGTACAGAGAGGTCAAGGCAGGGCACGTGAAGGTAGGTTGACCATCATATCACCAGACTTCTTTTCGAGAGGGTCCCTGCAGCTGTATCTACCCTGCAAATAGTTTGGTTGTAATTTCTTTATTTTTTATTTGTTGTTTTTTTCAAGATCCGCTTTAGTTTGCGATTGAAAATGAATTGCACTTTAATGCAAAATTATTGAATATTCGAAATGAAGTGGAAAAATATTTCATTTGGATTAATTGGTGTCGAATGCAACCAACCAAATTCCAACTGAATGTATCTGCGAGCTACATTAGTGGAAGTAGTCATAGAAGGTGTTACAGGCAAAACTTGTATACCTGCGATGAAGTTCAAAGCAACTGGTAAATCTGGTGTGTTCCTAGGGGATTTCACATCTACCCTTACAAAGTCTGCTGCAGCCGGGGCGTGTCACTAAGCAACTCTCTTCTTTACTCGGACTCTTAACCTTACTCGCCCAACTTTAACAAAGTCTCGCTCTGTGGAGACCCGTTGTAATGAAGTGATATTCTGTTAACGGGTTTGTTTATTTCGACGGAGGCCCCCCGATGCCAGGGCAGAGAGAGGCTCGGCTTTGAGGGCAGCGGGCCACCGTCCCAGCATTAGTATTCCACAGAGGGTGCCAAGGGCCTGGCAGGGTGAGGGGGGGGGGTACCAAAGGAGAGTGCTTCAGCGAAAATGGAAGCGATAAAGGCCCCCTTTCTGCCGACCCCGGCCAGACATTTCCATTCATTAGACTGCTGGTCTTCGGCTGCTTTCAGAAGATCTGAGTTATTTCAGACATCGGCCCGGTCAGACAATGGCAATAGCCAGCATGTCTGGAGTGCAGCGATCAGGTCTTGGCTGGTCCGCGCATTTTGGAATGTCTTTTTTCCTTTACGTTCCAGCGAATGGGGGTGGCCAGTCCACGTTCATTGCTTTGATGCCGTACGTTTGATTCCTGTGAATGTATAATTAAATACCATTCAATAGGAACCATGTATTATGTCGTTTCTGTGCCTCCTGAAAATGATATAACGAGGACTGACGAGAGGCTGGGGCTTAGGAGCTGACACAAAACATATGGCTTGTTTATGATCTTGTCGAAAGGTCAGGTTAGCTTTTCACAATAGTGACATCACAGGCTTTAGAAAATCTGGTCGGTTGTATTGGACTCAGGGCTCACTTTGCAGTAAGGGCTGCCTTTTCTTATTCATGCGAGGAAGAAGGGGTGTAGTCGTAGAAACGATGAGGGCCCCCAAGACGATATGACTTACTGCTGCTGAAGGCTGAATGACTGAATTTTTAATGTATGACCATGTTACCTTACCTACCTTTTACTTACCAGCTTATTCCCAAGCAAGTGCTTTGTTGACTTTTACTGAATTTTCCAGTGCAGGCTTTCAGCAGTAAAAGTTCGTTTTGCTGTGAAATGTAATACGTATAATAATCTGCTAGAAACCACTAAGTCCTTAATGTAAGTTGAAATTTGTGTTTTTGTTCGGGCAGCAGGAAGTAACAGACATTCCCCTCCCAATTCCGGTGGACAGCATGAGCAACGGAGACACTGCAGAGGCGTCTTCCGCAGAGCCCCGTCCCGCGGTTACCCCGACGACGGCGGCTGCCCCTGAAGGCTCCGCCCCGACGGCAGCGGGCGTGGAGGCGAAGGAGAGGCCGGCCGGGGGGCACGCCTGCAGCCAGTGCGACCGGGTCTTCATGTCCATGCAGGGCCTGCGCTCCCACGAGAGGAGTCACTCTGCCCTGGCCATGTTCACCCGCGAGGACAAGTACAGCTGCCAGTACTGTCAGTTTGTCTCTCCCTTCAGGCACAAGTGAGAACGGAGTCTATTCCATCGTTTCTCGTCAGTTATCCTGCCGCTTTTGGTTATTCCCGATTTGATCGTGCAGTGTTCAGCGTTGAGTCTCGTTTGCTCTAACGTCACATCATCCTTAACCGTACGCGTTTGATATTTTGAGGTTATTGTTAGAGCTAAGAGATGAGCTTTTAGATGCTCTAAATGTAGTTGTTGAGAATAAGAGTGCTTTTAGTTCGATTGAGTTGAGCTTTCAGATCATTTAATATCAATCTGTCAGAACTGAGTGACTTCCTCTGTATTGAGCTCCCTGGTGTAAACCCACTAGTGGATGTGCCCTGACCCAGATATGGAAATACATGCTCAGACCCCCTTTACGGGGTGGTATTAAAAACCCATTGCTGCTCAACAGCGTTCCCAGTTCAACGCCTTCCTGTGGCAAAGGCAGTTACTGGTGGAAGCGAATTGACCGCTGCCTCTCTCGTGTTCTCCTGCAGCCTGGACCGGCACGTTCAGTCTCACCACGGTCACCACAAGCCATTTCGCTGCAAGCTCTGCTCCTTTAAGTCAGCCTACCTAAGTCGCCTCAAGAGTCACCTGCACAAAGCGCACGCAGGTAAAAGACAAACACCTGATAAAGTACCCTTCCTCTCTGATGTATCCATCAGCCTGATAACGGGGCGCAGAGGGATTAACTCTGATATGTAGAAACGTTTGCTGCCGCAGATAATGCAGGCACATTTCCATGGCGAATATTGAGAGGCGAGAAACGGTGCCTGAAATGGTTTAAAAAAACAGGCATGGCCGTGGAATTGAATGATGTCTCGTGTATGTTTTGTAGCCCTGTGTTTAGTTCTTTGTATCAGAAGGGTGCTTTTGCACCTTTTTTGCTGCCTTTAGCAGCTCAGTAGTAGAGCTTGGTAAAAAAGAATGGTCCCACATTTCTATTTGACTCAAGTCTCGGTACCCAAAACTCATGCATTTTTAAGTGATCTTTGGGAGATGGTTCTGTATATAGATGTCTATAATTCCGATTTTTCTGTTACTGTGCCGTGAAAGCAGGCGAGAACACATACAGGTGCTTGTCCTGTCCCTACTCCTCTATGACCATCAGTCAGCTGAAGGAACACTCCCTGAAGGACCACGGGGAATCTCTCACCCTCCCAAAACTACGCGCTGCCACCCATGCGGCGTTTAGGCCCCACAGGCTGACCCAGGACAGCGAGCAGACTCTCACAGTCCCCCAGTCAGAGGGTAAGGACTCCTGCTCCTTAGAATCTGTTTTTAAAAGTCTTAACGTTTATTTCAGTTTTAGAGTAATAAGAAAGATTTTTACATTTAGACCCACATATTATGTTCATGTGTTTATGTGTGTATGGTATGTATTTACCTGGGTTGTTACGGGAGTTCACCGCGCATTAGAAAGCTGTTCCTGTTGCTTAAATCTTACTTCCGTAATCTAAACCTTTACAGGTTTGTTGGTTTATAGTGTGACTCGAATTTACCACCCTCGCATCTGCTCCGGTTTGGCCTGTCCTTGGCACTTGTCAGTGACACTTGTAGTGTTAGTTGCCAGTTTACGTTCTGGATGGTTTCCTAGAAAAGATGACTGCACTATGTTTTTCCTTGAACATTTATTGACACCCTAGAACACTTCAAATGTGGAAATTATGAATTATTGGTATTATTATTATGGATTTAAAACGTTAACAAACGTTTCTTTCTTTGTGTAAGTCACGGATTTCATCCCGGCAACGTAAACACACGACCAGCATGAATCAGAGTACAGAAACCTATTCTGGCAAACATCTTCTGGAATTACAAACACATGGATGTTATGAGTATCAACAATGTATTCAAAGCTTCCACTGTTTTCTACAGCTATGACAACACCAACTGCCAAGTTTGGGTGAGAAGACACTGAGCTTGTAAATCAGCGGTTTTTAATATGCGTTAGTCCGAATTTTCGGAAACATGAGATCACAATATACACTGGTGTTGGCGTTTGATTGCTGTTGATTGACGTTGATTAATGTTTCTATCATGTCAGGTGTTCCTTCCTCTTACCCGTACATAAAGGTAGTGAAGTGAAGGTAGGATTAGTTGTTATTCAATTTGGAGATTGCTAAAGAATGGTTTTTAATTGTTGATCATGATCGGAATGAACAAGTAACAAATGAAACGCCATCTGTTATTGATGAATACAGGAATAAAAGATCCAAAAGCCGTTCAGTGTGGATGGGAAATGATTGAAGAAAATATCAAGTATAGAGGGACGGCACACATCTTCAGAGACGGAAGAAAATTTAGGCAAACAAAAGTTGTTTGCCTCATCCACAATCGTCTTATTCACGATACCAGTTTTCGAAATCAGGACTCAAAGTATGCGTTGCAGGAAGAATATCTTTAAGAAAGGGGAAATAGGTTAACGTATGCACAAAAGCTCAGGAACTGAAGCATTGATCAATGGTGGTTTTGGATCAATATTTTGCTATAAGATGTGGTTTTGGCCAATGATGCACCGATGGTGAATTCAAATGAGCTTGTACCTTGATGCAGTCAATATACCATCAATTACCTTGGCAAAAGCACCCAAAATTAGGATGCTGAATATTTTGCCAAAGGAAATGGCGCATAAAGCCTAGTGCAGTGAGGACGTTCTCCGCCTGGGATTAAAACTAAGAGCCCCAAAAGTCATGGTGCGTCTCGATATATAATATCCATGTTAAGTTTGGTCAAAGGTCTGCATCAGCAGCATGCGGTTTTAGGCTCCAGTCCACATGTTCCCGTCGTCTTCACACAGAACCCCTGTATCTGGAGCCCCCCGACGTCCAACAGCAGCTGAGCCGCTACCAGCTGGCCTCCCGTAGCCAGGTCTCCACCAGTCCCCCCGCCCCTCCAGGACTGGAGCCGCGAGCCGCCGACATCCTCACCTGTGAACTTTGTGAATTCAGCTCGGGTTATATACAGAGCCTGCGCCGGCATTACAGAGACCGCCACGGGGGCAAGAAGCTCTTCAAGTGCAAAGAGTGCTCCTTCTTCACGTGCTACAAGTAAGAATTCGGCTAGCCCCTTGTCTCCGCGGAGCACCCCTTTGTTCTCCCGTTTCTTTCTGGGGGGGAAAAAGAGGAGAGAGAACTTCGAAAAACGTATTTTTCTCGTTCGGTCTTCAAGACTTTCTGTGAAGCCCGTTGCAGAAAAGTTCCGCGTGGCCTAAGGTCGTCCCGACTTCTCTCCCAGGTCGACGTTCACGGTGCACGCTGAAGCTGGACACAACGGCGCCCCCGAGGAGGGGCCCAAAGATCTGCGCTGCCCACTGTGCCTCTACCACACCAAACACAAGAACAATATGATCGACCACATCGTCTTACACCGCGGTAAGCCTTCTGATGTAGCGCTGGGTACGACTGGTAGAACATGGCAGTCACACACACACACACACACACAGTATCGTCACTACAATGATATCCTCCAGATGTCATTAGAACCTATTTGTAACCTGGGGGATACCCTTTCCTCATCCAGCTTTTTTGTCTTTTCTCCAGAGGAGCGAATAGTGCCTCTGGAGGTCTGTCGTTCCAAGCTGTCGCACCACCTGCAGGGAATAGTCTTTCGCTGTCACAAGTGCACCTTCACCTGCTCCAGCGAGCAGAGCCTGCAGCTGCACGTCGACAAGCACAACGAGCCCAAGCCATACAAATGTGAATTATGCTACTATGACAGTAGGAAGCGCGAGGATTTGGAGACCCACCTGCGCGGAGAACACAAGGTGAGCCCGCTCCCCGGGGCCTGCCTCTCCAGGCCGCTGCTTTCTCCGTGTTCATCACGCACGAGCCAGTTTCAGTTCTGAGGGGGGGTTTAGAAACACGCTTTCTATAGCCAGCTTAATGCAGCGCCCGGATATTCTATTCTAGCTCTCACCCTTTCCAATTCCAGGCCTGTAGGGCTGGAGTCCTGCTGCTCATATCACAGCTTCTCTTTCGCCTCAGACCCACACCAGGTATACCAGCTTCTCACTGAATCTTAAGAGTTGCGAGATAAAGCTCCTGTAGATACCCCTGGATCGTCACATCGTTGCGTCATTGCATTTGTGCAATTTTAATGCATCTATGCCTTTGAATCTGTCACCATTAGTAATGGCAGGGATCCAAAACTTGAGAGAAGTTATCCAGATATGTTTGGAAGATCGTAATGATCTGGGTCAAACAATTAAATGGTTAAAAATGGTATAATTTATTACATAGAATTTTAACACTCAACTATGACTTTTGATCAATGTAATTTAGTCACAACCAGACACTGGTCGCAGTAAGGTCTAGGTAATATGCAATGTGTGGCTGCTATATTAGGAACACCTCCTTTTTCCATGAGACTGCACTGTTAAAGCAGGTAGGCAGGTATCTAGGGATTCTGTTTGCGTGCAGAGGGTAAACGATTTTGGCGACCTTGAACGGGACATGGAAGCCAGACACCCCGGTATGAGCATTTCAGAAACGGCGATACTGCTGGGGTTTTCATGCGCGGCAGTGTGACTGGTGAATTGAGAACAGTCCACAACCCTAACGAACTTCCAGCCATTGATGGTTCTATGGTTGGAAGTGGCTCGTTGACAAGAGGCCAGCGGAGGTTGAAATGCCTTTCAGAGAAATGGAACGGTCCACAGTAAGTCAAATCAGAGCTGACGACAACCGTCACGCAGAAAGAGGCAAATCATACTGCCCAACTCGTCATACCGTGTCACAGACGGGGGTATGGCAGCCGGGGACCCAGCCGTGTGGCAGAACAAGAGACTGTGAGACTGTGGACTTTTTAATAAATCCACTGGACTATGGAGGAGTGGAGAAACATCTCCTGGTCTGATGAATCCCGATCCCCGGTGTTGATGAGAGCACCAGGATATGGGTGACCCATCCTTCCAGGCGTCAATGGTGTATCCATCTGGGTTCTTCCAAAGGGATAACGCTCCATGCCACAAGGCTAGGATTGTCCCAGAATGGTTCCGGGATCCCCCGCTTGCCAATGTGTAACATCTACGCCAAGCAATGGACCGAAATCCCTGGGGTGTCGCTTTCGACACCTTGTGGAGTCCATGCCGCCCCAACATAGGGCAATTCAGAGGGAAAAGTGGGGTGCAACTCACTATTAGGTCGGTGCTGTTAGTAAACTGGCCACTCAGTGCATAATAGACTGTACATTAGATGTATTACGTGTGTGTGTGTGTGTGTGTGTGTGTGTGTGTGTGTGTGTGTGTGTGTGTGTGTGTGTGTGTGTGTAATATGTAAGCGCATCTATACTGTCTGCCTGTTGTCTGTCGTTTCATACTGCACATTTATATAGATGGATATATTTAGTAACTCACAGTACAATAGTAAAATACTAGGTAAAATAAAATAATAACAATGTATTTAACAATAAAATAGCATTTGTACCTATGGGTGTAGAATTGCGGAGACACACAGAAGCTGAGTGTAGCCCTGTTCCAATGCTCCCATTTCAAAATTTATTTTCAGTACTCCTTTAGAAGTACTCTTTTTTTTTAATTTAATTTTTAATTTATTTTTTCTTCTTCTTAAGTAATAACCAACATGGAATTAGAGTTGCGCGATAACCAGGGTTTTAAATGCCTCATATTTACATTTAAAGCTGTGCAGCTAAGATATATACCCAGATATGGACTTGGGCATATACCCATATTCATTTTGTTAATTTATGTTTGAAACTGATGGATTTTGAAAGCAGTGTACTGTCGAAGGAATCTTTGGTTTGAAACTTTATCATCTTTTTATCACCTTATCCTATGGTTATTCTTTCTCAGACATAAACAAATGTTCTTTCATTTGGTGGATTGAGGTCATATTATTCCCAGGGTTAATGCCCTTCTGCGGGTGGGTTTTAGTGGAACAGGAATTATGTATTTTGAATGTCTTTCGGATAGTGGAGTGTTGGACCCAGTCATCGTGGCTGCACCTGCTGTCCTAGGAAACACCTGGCGCCCGATCCGTTGGGTTTGCTTCCTCTTGTAGGTGATCCGGAACTTCGAGTTAATTGGACGGATCAACCTGGACCAACTGGAGGCCGTCAAGCTCGGCGGTCTGAGCAGTGCAGAGGAGGAAGAGGAGCAGGAAGACGAAGAGGGGGAGGAACGCAAAAAGGCCGAAAAGCTTGAGCCAATAGGTTAGAGAGAGCCGTGACCGTGATATCGCCTGTAATTACGATAGCCAAAGGGGTTGTTTTTCGTTTTTGTTTTTTTTAATGTTTTCTCCACCGTGCCGGTGGCCTCTGTTGTACAGATGGATCCCCGAGCGGCGCAGCGTCGGTCTGCCTTGAAAAGCGATACCCTTGTGAATTCTGCGGTCGCTCGTTTACCCACAGCCCCGAGTGGGAGCGCCACGTACTCAGGCATGGCATGTGAGTATCTCCCCCAGCATTCCTCGCTGCCTCCAGAGCATGTCCGGATCTCGCTGAATTGACCCACTCGCTTTTCTTTTCTCTCCCCGCCCACCACTGCGACATTAGAACTGTTACCGCCGGCGCGAAGGAGACGGGCCTGGATCGGGGGGGCGGGGTCGCCTCCGTGCAAGAGACGAGCTCGCCGGCCGTCGCGGCAGAAAGAGGCGGAGCCTTCCCCAGCGACTGTGTGGGCGTGGAGGGTGAGCGTTCGCTTGATACGCCCGGCAGTGGAGTGCTTAAAGCGGAGGATGAAGAAACGCCAGTGACCGAAAGCGACCCTTAAAGGGCACTGTGGTTCTGATGTGTGCTATACTTGAAAACCATGTGTTAGAGTGCGGGCAGGCGATTAAGAGGCTGCTTTATAAACACTTAGAAGACAAAAAATCTAAAACTGTGTAAAGAAATACAGTTTGGAGCATTGCTAGATTTGTTGTTGCATTTTGAAAGTAAGAGTTATGTTATGTGCTGGATTTTAAAAAAACAGTGAATCTTTAAAAAAAAAAAAAAAACGCTGAATCTTGTGACTTGGTTACTAATGGGAAAGATACTAGCATTGGTAGCCAACATGGGTGGTAGAGTAACAGTCATTCAGGTCAAATATTCAGTTGGTTTGTACAGCAGCAATGCTGGTGGATCTAAAAATCTTTGAATTAATTAATTTTATTCAATTCTTTCCCCAGTATAGATGGCCTGTGTTTGCAAACTTTTATATTTTTGACTTCCAAAGATAATGAATTCCAATGCTGTGGTTAGCTGACAGAGACAACTACATGTTCTTGTTTCGGTGAATTCCCCCCCAGTGTTTTTCAGACGTTTCACGTGATTTGACCTGACTGTGTTTTACATTTTAGTGATTTTCCGGTAACAAAATTCCTTGAGGAATTGTAGCTTCTTTTTATATGCATATTATTGTATACCTTTTAAGCCTTTATAAATATTGACACTGGCCCCAAAGGTCGTAGCAAATTGCTACATTATTTGCAGATATGTTTTTTTCTGTAGCTTTAGGAGTTCCCTACACTTCTATGTTTTTTATTCAAAACATAGCCAATTTATTATAATTTCTTATATGCTCCAAGTGCGCAAAAGCAAATGTCAAGAAAGGGAATTTCTCATCTTTAATTTAGCACATGTACTGTTTTTAGTTATAGATGCTAAGTAAGAATTTGAAATATTCAAGTACAAAAAACGTAGAGGCTTACCTCAGAATAGGAAATCTCTGAAACATAACATAATGTTATTTCTCATTGGTATCCACTCTGCTACAGCAGAATGAGCGTAATGTCCGTCTCACTTTAAAACGGGCAGCAAATCCACTTCAGCGGGGTCGTCTCAACTGTGACGTAAAACCTGAAACTTTTCGGAGACTGACATCAGCGTCGGAGCAAAAGGTCGATTGGTTGTTGTGGCGACCTGTAGTTTTTGTCAGCTGTTCCGACGACATGCTGGATTCTTGGGTTAATTGTGAGAACCTAGGGTCCCAGGGTACTGTCGGAGAAAATTTTTATGTATAGAGCGATACGTGTTTGTATGTGTTAGGGGTTGCTGCTCATATACCCAGAAGCCTTACTATAATTATTCTACAACTCGATTGAAAATCCCTTCTTTCCTAAACCAGTTGGATAATTAAGCTAAATTTTAAAATCCTGTTGAAATAAAATTTCATTGAGTCATGACGAATAGAGAAAGTATTTTTTTTAAATAGAGTTTTTTTTCTGGTACCAAAAGTCAGGCTGTCTTTTTTTTTTTCTCATCATTGAGCCAGTGGGTGGAGAGAGTTCAGGTGTTGCTGGGTACGTCCATGTGTAGATAACGGGCGCCTTGTCAAGTGTTTGTAACTGTCCTGTCTCAAAAAAGATGCACTTTGCCCGTTTCCGTATAGGTGTTACTATCTCGCAAAAAAAAAAAAAAAAAAAAGACAACTTTTGTTCGGCTTTCCTCCAGTTTGAAACTGTGAAATGTCTGAACTGTAAATGTCTGAAGTGTAAATGTGTTCTCTTTCTTTCTGCCCCTCCCTCCCTCCCTCCTATATAAGGACTGGCCTACCTTTTTAATACTTAAATAATTAGAAAACTTTAAGGAAATTAGCTTTTAAATGGCAGCTGTTTGCTAGCAGTTCCCTTAGTAATACACTGGAAACTTGTATATATTTAGTTTTAGTTCTTGAGTTTTAAATTTTAGTTTCTTCAACTTCACCATAGTTTGACTTTGATCATTCATCTTCTTTCCCTCGTGAAAGTCCTGAAGGTCGATTGTGATGTTGCCTAGAATGTTTGTTTACATGTTTATTCCATTAACTTCTGGATATTCTGTAAATACTGTAATTCATTTGTCTTTTTTAAACTTGTTAATAAAGTTATCAGATAAAATTAAAGAATTACCTTTGTTTTTATCATGTCTCTTTTATTTTTACCCAAAAACATTGAATTTACATTTTAGATTTTAGATTTTAGTCTCGTCCAGAGCAATGCCATAGTTTGAAGATTAAAAATGACTGGTTACCGAGCTACAATGTCTTATTGTGCATATATACTGTGCAAATAGCTGGGGGTATAATGACAGTCACATGTTTACCTACGACAGTACAGTCATACGGGTACCTTCGAAGAACCAGTTAATCTGCACAATGCAAACTACACAAACTTTCTTTTAAATCAAGAGCTTGATTAAAACTACAACAGGGACCCAGTGGGGCATGCTCAGGAGCAGAGTGGCGTGGGTGAGCTTTGGTTGGTACGAGGGCATTGCCGTTTCGGAATGACTTTGGAGAGGCCAACCAGGAGTTCAGCAGCCTAGATGGGAATATCACCTGGGACGGTCCAGGAAGCTGAGTTGATTTTTCTGGTAAGAATGGGAGGATCCTGGTCATGTTACTGAAGATGAACCTACAGGATTGAGTGACTGAGGCGATGTGGTCCTCGAATGACCGACTGTGGTTTAGGGTGACGTCCCAGGTTTTTAGCAGTGTGGCTGGATGCTCTGTGTGTCTTAAATTTTATTTTTGCTTATTCTGGAAGAAACAATTTATCCTGCACCACTTGTTCGCTGGGAAATGAAACCACAGTAATGGCCAAGTAAACCCATGGAAGAAAAGGGAGAACAGCTGGTGTCCAAAGCCAATTCCACTTTTGGATAGAACCATTTAGGCAAGTCATTAAAAAATGGCATTCAATACTGTACAAAAAATGTTTGGTTTTTTTAAACATAGCGTGAAGATAACATGATAGGAATGCTGTAAAAACTGATCAAAATGCCGTTTGTTAGTTCTTAAAGGTGCAAAAATCAAGGTTACAGAAGTGTAGTAAAAACAATCCCATGTCCTGTACAGCCTGCTTGTTTAATAAGCTCAAAAGCTTGTACTTTGGTACTCGCACACACAATCTCGGTTGGCTAACCTTGATCTGTGCGGCTTTTCGTCAGCTTTGGTGTTGCACTTTGCACTGACCCTGACCTCCACCTCGACAAGGCCGAAACATCACCCACGCTTGGAAGCTCCTGAAGTTTTCCACTGTGTGCAGTCTGCGCTCTCTTGGGCCAGAGCATGCGGATCGGGCTTTGCGTCACCTTTTGTAAGCACTGCTTAAAATTCCAGAGAAAGGGCCCTTATCAACAGGGCCCGGCACCATTATCCGGCTTCAGGTTTCCAAGCCTTCAAGCAGGGGTGCTTCTAGCGACGCAGGTTGTCTGGGGATAGACGTATTGGCACATCGTTGCCCGCCGTGACTCTTTGCGCTCTTGCTTTGCCTGGAGAAGATCTGGCAGTGATGACCAGAGCCTTTCTGTTTGGGCCACGTCACCCCAGAAGACTTTGGTTTTGCCTCTCTGATGCAGCTCCTGTGTGGGCCTCTGTGAGAACTGTCCAATCAGCGCAACCTTCTCATTCAGGCGCAGGGCGGCACCCCAACCTGTCCAGCCTGCAGCTGTGAGTTTGGCCCCTGAATGGCTCTAGCTGAGCTGTTTGGGCCTTTTTGAAAGGGTAACTGACGCTGTTATGGCGACCTCCAATTGTTCCCAGTACGGTTACAAATGTGGCGTGGTCCAAGAAAATTGGTGTGTGCTGCGGGGTGAAGATCCCACCACTTCCATGCCTGTGATGCTGCTGTTCTTGCAGGACCTGCTGGATGAGGTAAAGACAACTTCCACTCTGAAGGTATACTTGGCAGCTGTCTCCACTTGCCACGTGAAGCTGGACTCAGACTCCCCAGGAGCAAACTCTTTGGCGGGACAGGGGCCCGGGGTTATGGCCACCAAGGAAGAACATGGTTTCCAGGTAAAGGTTGAATGTCGTGCAGCAAGCCTTGATCAAACATCCCTTCGAGCATAAAATCCAAATAATTGTGATAATATTGGATAAATATCATTAAAGGCATTCAATATTTTTTTGATAGTAATTTCAGGGCATCAGTCATTGGAAATTGCATGGTATGAAAGCCATTAATACACTCAGTGCAGATAATTTCTTTATTTTGTGTGGTCTCAGCCCTGGTCCTCTGTTGGTTTTTATTTAATCAAAGTAGTTATTTGGGGGGGGGGGGATATATATATATATATATATAGAGAGAGAGAGAGAGAGAGAGAGAGAGGGAGGAGTCTTTGATTCAAAAGCACATCTGAGCTGGAGGAGATGGAGAAAAAGGCTGAGATGCTAAGCTATCGCGATACCCTGAGTGTCACTGTAGATGAGAGGATGTGACAGTCAGGCAATGAAAACTGCGGCTTACGGTGAAGACTTCCTTTGGATTATTATACGGGTCTGAAAACATGACCAAAGAGATTTTTGTAGAAAAATGCATTGCATAATAAGGAGAATGACCAAAACATAAAAAGTTGAAATTGTTTCCTGCAGCTCAACATTAAAATGTCCCATTCACATTTCTGAAGATGAAAATTTTATAGTACCAATGAGCCTACCATTACGATTGTAATCGTGAAATCTGAAACAAAATCATAAGATAATCAAGAAAACCTTTTATTTTAATTCCAACCTGAAGCTCCTGTTGTTAGCAAAAACGTATTTTGTATATGAAAAACCAAATAAGAATTTAAGAATATGATTTTTACCATAATACAGGTACACTTTCTTGCATTTAAACGTGCATGAAAATGTGACCTTGACTGAGGAGTATTGTATGAGTGGCACATGGGAAACTGTGTTTACTGTTTCCGTGCCGTCTACATAACTCACAGTGCTATATAAGATTCCCCCCAGTATAACTGCTTTATAGTGTCCGTCCATCCGAAGGGGGGGGGGCGACGGTTAAAAGGTCTGTTCAGCAGCTTGTGACAGTGTTCTCTAGTGGACAGTCGGGAGAAAAGCAAGACAAGTCACTGGAAGGCTTTATGAAATGTTATTTGATTCATTTGAGGAAAAACTAGAGGGGGGTGAAATGTTGTAATAAAGTATTTTGCCTGTGAAAAGTCTCATAGCACTGGGCAATGGAGGCTGGAAAATGAGAAAGCTTTTCATGGTCCTATGGGGCGGTGGCGCTCTTCCAGGCCGAATACCCCCCATTGTTTGTGCATCTGCTGCCTATTCGTCAAAACGTTTCTGTTTGACTGAGGAGGCCGAAACCGTTGCACCAACAGAGAGTAAGAAAGGCCCACTGATGGCGGAGTTATCAGTGTGCAAGCCAGGAACAAGGGACCAGTCTGCACCTATCCTAGGATCTTCGGTGGTTTCTCTATTACCTCAATCTTCAGATAAAATGGAATGTAAGAATACCACAAAAACATCTTTTATTGAAGTAATAAATAACATTGGCGTCTTCTAATAATTCATCCATCCTCACGTTTGCCCTCAGAAAGACATGGGGCTAGTGTTCTCTATCACAAGCCTATATAAACACTATAAAGCCCTCCGTGCCAAAATGTAAGACCATATATTACCTGTCCCATTGTGAACTTCCTGGCTCTGTGATGTACACCTAAACGTCAATTGTGCCCAGTATATTCATATTTTGCACGTTGTCATCCATGTGACGTGTCAATAATATCTCAAAGAGAGAACACTTTACCGACTAAAGTGACCATAGACTCGTCTTCGAGTAAGCACAACCACCAATATATACCCAGACACTGAGGAATGTAAAAGTTATTATTTTTGTTTTTTTTGTAACTTTATTTTGTCTTTATTTTCCAAAGAATATGTCGAACACAGTTTGGGTGGCGGTCTAATTTATACTACAAAACCGCATGGACCTGCGAGAGGTCATCCCAAAAATAATAAATTACTGGGATTGTCAAGTATATATTTTCATATTTTAGGTAGTTTTTACTGATATTGGACAATATTGCTAGAGCCCAGTTTTCTTCTACCTGGAAGAAAAATAAATAGCAAAAATTAAATACAAATAAATAAAATGCATTTGTTTTTCTCTTTCGCATTGTAGTTTATAACTACTTAATTTATTTTTGTGTTTTATATATATATGTAAATGTATTTTTAAAATGTTTGGCCATGCATAAATGACGTCAAAGCCTATCAGGCGCGAATTCACAGTGAAATATCTTCGGTCCGTGAACTACGTGGTCGCGTATGTGTGCGCAGCCGCAGAAGCCAGTGGCCTTCAGGCGCATGCTTAGTCGCTTGAGATAGGGCAAGTTTGTTTATGCGCGCAGAAAAAAAAGGCAGAGAATAATGGCGGTGGATAGCTCGTGACGAGTAGTCGAACATAATCAGGAAACCATATTCATAGGTTTTAAAATAAGTGAGGGAGGAGAGAGTTATTGAACTTTTGTTAACTCGCTCGCTGTCAAAATGCAGATCACTTTGAAAACCCTCCAACAGCAGACGTTTAAAATCGACATTGACGGGGAGGAGACGGTGAGATCGGTTTAGGGACATGCATGGTTTGGGGGTGGTGAGGACACCCTGACGAGAGTGAAGTTAGCCATATAGTTGTACTATTTTTTTGTCTTTTGACAATATGGTTATTATTGCACTCCAGCAGTTTGTTGTCTAAAGTTAAGAGAACATTCACTGGACACGCTAACTGTTTCTCTTAGCCACGAAGCGCGTTGTTAAGTAGCTAAAATAGCTAGCTAGCCAATGATATCTGGCTAAGTAGCTATCGATAACGGTGAAGGTACGGAGGGCTGTTATCTACAAGTCTTACAGAGATACAGTGACGGGTAAATGTTTTTGCATTAGCCATGAAGAATATAGTTAACGGACCGTGTAAGATTGGTTGTCTTGTATAGATAAATCGTCTAACGCTAAAGGGTGTTTATTTGCTAACTTAAGTTGAGGCTACGCATATAGTTCAAGACGACAAAAAATTTGGTTACATAAGAAATCTTGGCAAAAATCGCTCACAGGACTGCGTTTTGTTCACGTCCAGCTGGTTTTCGATGATTGCTGCTTGCGAGGTATTGAAACGGGCGTTCTATAGATGGCTTGGAAGTTGATCAAAGTTTTACTTAATTCGTATGCTTGCAGATATATACTTAGTCACTCAAAATGATGCTGCACTTTGAAATTGAATTCGGTGTACTTATTAACGGAGAGCACCCGATAAGGATTATTTACCCTCCTAGGATTGAAATTACATAGATCGTTATTTAAGTTAAGTGTATATAATGTGGAAATCATTTATTTTTAAGTGGATGGACGCTCCTATCAAAGAGACCCGTTATATCGCCACGTTGTAGTTACAACGGGAATGTAATATCCGGAAAAAAATATTAGTTCGAAATGTAATTGAATCAGGGCACACTGGTTTACCATTGTAAAATATAGTACACAATCAATTTGAAGATCATTTTACTTATTCATTTTAAGATTCTGAATGTACCACGTTGCATTGCCTGTTTTGTATTTTTGTCAGTTTGATATTAAATATGCACGATTCGTCACCAATCTTGCTTAAAAAGAAGCCAATGATTCGTGTGCCATGTACGAAGTTATTACGTTCCAGAAAGGACGATGCTAAAGAGGGCATTTTGGTAACCGGAGCTCAATCGAAATGTTGCCAAACGCAGTCCTCGGGGGCTACTGGCTTTACGACCATCATGCCTCGTTTACGTTTAAATTGAAATCATTGTTAAAATACGAATATCCTCATGTGACATCTTCATATCGTTGACCAACACTTTAGGCAATTTCTTTTGGAGAAGAATACTGTGTCGTCAGCCTAGGGGCACATTGCAGAGTGTGATTAATTGGAGTGTAAAAACCCTTGTACTGTACTGTGTTGAATATATACCCTCTCAACCAGGGTAGGCTTCTTCTGGAGGAAAATAATATGCCTTGTGGAACTATGAAATGCTTCGCTTAGTCTTTGGAAAGAGTTAACCTAGGCCGTTCTCCTGAAAGTGTTAAACTGGCTTTTGACTTCTCTGCGTACTAAATGAAATTTACTTACTTACTTTTCTGTTCTGTGGTTATGATGCTTCCTATCAAACACTAACAGAAAATATGTTTAAGAATATAAAAATGTTTGTTTCAGTAAATATTGCTTGCGGTTTTTTGGCAGGTTATTTTTGCAACAGGCATATATTGAGCTGTCTGTGTGGGATATAAAAGCAATACGACCAAACAATTTAAATTATTTGTGGAATCCTTTACTAACTAAAATTAAACTGCATGCCTCTATAACAATGCAAAAGCATTTCTATGCTTCAGAAGAAAGTAATGTTTTTTTAAAATGTATTTAAAAAAAAAATGTATTGATTGTTTTGTTTTTTTATATAGGTAAAAACACTAAAGGAAAAAATAGAGAACGAGAAGGGAAAAGATGGTTTTCCAGTTGCCGGACAGAAGTTGATTTATGCAGGTACATTGTGTTTTTAAGGTCCTATTTAAAAAAAAAAAAAACTTTCCATTGCCATACAAAATGTAATGCTGATTAATTTGAACACCTATGTTGGTGAGTAGAAACCTTTAAAGATGTGTATGCCCTGCTAATGCTCTGTCATTGTTTCTGTTAATCCCCGTTTCCCTGTTTTTTTTTTTTTTTTTTTAAGTTTGCTAGGAGAAATGTTGCCAGAAGAAATGCTTGTTGGCATTCTGCAGATTGCATTCTTTGTTTTATAAAATGTGGCACGGTTCCCTCCCGCAATGTTAGAAACATTAACTGCAACAACTGTGACCTTAAAGCCTCTCGTAGCCAGCCTGTTATTTAAGAACACTGCTCTTTGTTCACTTCATCAGCTGTCTGCTGGTCACCGCAGTTGGGCAGCATTGACGGGCAATCCCAGGTGTAATACTAAGCACGTTTCTGTCAGCATTCTTGAGGGGCAGGGTAGCATTATATACATTTTGTAAAAGTGGTTAAAATAAGTAAACTAGAAGGTAGATATTAGTGACTTATTTAGTTACGGTTGAACTTGCAGGCTGGTGTGGCTGAGGCCTGGATCGGGGAGCATATTTTAAAGACTTTTTTCGTTTTTAGTTAAATTGTGCATTTAAATGGATGTCAGTCATGCAGTCCAGAGAAGTTTTGCCTTATTAGTTTAATGACGCAAATGTATTCGCAGGCCTTGCTTTCGAAAGCATTCTGTGATTTTTATTTTTATTTTTAAAGAATGAAAGCGTTATAGCACTGGTATATTTTACACAAAGGCATAATGCAGATACTTGTATATCTGCTTATTGTAGTGATGGCCAAAACATTTTCCTTGTCGCTCTTATTTGTGTGGTTGCGGACATGCATATGTGGTTTTTATTCTTTCATGTTTCACGCTAACCAGAAAATGCATGTGCATCCTTCTGGGAACTTCTTTAGATGTTCATTAGTGGCATGCCAGACATTCCAAAGAAGCCACATTTTAATTCCTAATGTGTCTCTTTCAGGCAAAATCCTTAATGATGATACTGCACTTAAGGAGTACAAGATCGATGAGAAGAACTTTGTCGTCGTCATGGTGGCGAAGGTGAGAGCTGTTTCCTAGTGACTAAGAAATTCTCTGAAGTTTATTTCAGAACCAGGAAGTAGGGGAAACTGTTTGGTCGGTCGATGTTAAACTGCCTGCTCCATAAAATGTGATAATGTGCCAACCTTTGTACAAAAGCCCAAACGGTATTTGATCCTTCTCATATTTTTGGTTAAATACAGTAGGTCGACTAGGTTAAATCTGCGAATGAGGGTCTACTCTAGAAGGTTGTCAGGAGGAAGTTTGAATCTTTGGCCGTCATCTATCAATTAAAACACATTTTTTTTGTTTGTTGGCATACTACTGGCCATGGTCACCTACTGCGGGTGTGGTGTTGAATACCTACTTTCAGAGCATATGTCGCTGTGGGTCTGTTAGTCTTGTCTGTGATTGAACACCTTGTATTTTGCGGCGTTAAGTTGAATTGTCTGTTCCCCTGAAGCCTAAAGTGGTCCCATCAGCACCCCCCTCCGCTCCGCACAGCACAACGGACCCCGCGCTGGCCTCCACCACGTCTGTTGCTGCGGAAACCCCGCCTGCGTGCGCTGACAAGGAGGAAAAGCCCAGCGAGGAGAAGGCCCCCCCCAGTGCAGCACCCACCTCCTCTACTGTTAGGTACAACGGCCATCTGAATGCCTTACAACTGCCTCCAGTTTGACAAAAAGTCACATTTTCTTAAAAGCCACACAAAGTTAATTAATAGAACCAGATGCCCTGATAAATTATCAGTCAGTAATGTTTTTCTGTGCCGCTTTGGCCCCGAAGCCGCGAGGCTCCGAATGTGCCGCTTTGGCCCCGAAGCCGCGAGGCTCCGAATGTGCCGCTTTGGCCCCGAAGCCGCGAGGCAGCTGTTGGAGAGGTTTCTTCCCTGCTGTAGCCGCCCCGATCAACTGTTAGTGCTGTTATTGTGAAGTGGAAACATCTAGGAGCAACATCGGTTCAGCCGTCAGTGGTAGGCCACGGAAACTAGCAGAACGGGACTACTGACTGCTGAAGCTCGTAAAAATCGCCTGTCCTCGGTTGTAACACTATTGTGGGTGATGTCCTGAAAAAGGCCCATGGACTGTAGCACAACTGTGTATATAGTCATGACTGACAATTTGAAGACGTTTCATATACATTTATAAATGACACTGCACAAAAGTCCACAGTAAAACTTGAAAATGTAAATAAAACTTCTGTAATTGTCCATAATCTTTGAAAGGTTTGTTTATGAGCGCCGTCTTCTCTTCTCCCACTATATGTTTCTCCACTTAAACAACGCTAAGATTTAAGCTTTAGTGGGCTCGTTGAAAGCAGTGCTGTCCGACTAAAGGTTCTGAGGCTCCTCTCTCCTCTACTGGGTCTAAACGGTCCAACTCCGACCAACCTGGCACTCATGAGCGAAGGTCGTGTCCTTTCGTTTTTTAGGAAAGACGTTCTATCTGTGAGACTGCCAACCGTATGCCAGGTCTGAGTGAGTAGGGGTGTAACGAGTGCACAAGTCCCACATCGCGTTCACTGCAGATCTGTGCCGTGATGGAATGCCTTTACCTGAGAAATTTGCAGATATACCTGGGAGACGGCTGCTATGTTCTGTGAGCACAGATGTTATGAAGGTTGGGTTAACGTCTGTGTCGAAGTATTACGTGGATCTGTGACTGGGGTCTGGTCTGGTGATTTCTCTTCCTCCATTAGATAAGTTCTTCATCAACCGTGGAACAGGCTTTCGGATTTCTGACTTTTGGCTAGTGTGAAATGTTTCCATCGTAATGTTGAAGCAGTGACAATGTCAATGGAGGCATCCACACCAACGCGCGTGGCAGTAGTATCAGGAACTTACCGTTTTTACACTTTCTGGGGTGGGGAAGACATCTGACATACTTTTTTATTGGTTCTGTTACAGCTCATCAAATCCCTTGGCGAACATTTTTGAAGAGGCTACGTCTGCTCTGGGTAATTATACTGGCCATTATTTAACATCCTAAATTAAGAACTTCAAATGTGAAGCCATATAGCAATACGTATATGTATGAAACACTGGTTACGATACTGCTCTCCTGTACACACCACTTGCAAATGAATTTCTCAGAAATCCAAAACCTCTCCCAAAGTGAGTACATTAAAATGGTTTATGCTTTTAAGGCCCTAAGAGCCTGCAGTGGTGAGATTTTGTTCAGATTTAACGACAGCCACTGTGCTAATTGTTCCTAGACGAATGGCAGACCAGTGCCGTAGGTTTGTATTAGAATTCACTAGCTGCAGCCTTTTCCATTGGTAAAGTAGAAGGTGCGGCAGTAGGATGGCATGTGGGCAGTATGGGTGTGTTTGTGCCAGTGGATCTGCCAACTGATTTTTATTTGCAGGACTGAAACCAATGTATGCACAATGATTTGTAATAAGCAGCGCTGTTAAACAGAAATGCACATTGTGCTAACGTTCAAGTTGAATTAGGACTTGCAGCAATGCATCGATGAGGAGTTTGTTGTATATAATTATTTTAACTATTGTTAGAATTTCTTGCTTTGTATGTGTATGCACTCTGATTAAAAGTGCATTCTTGGTAAATGATTGATCTACACGTGCTTGATTCCGTCTGCCCTGCCAGTGACGGGCCAGTCTTACGAGAACATGGTTACTGAGATCATGCTGATGGGCTATGAGCGGGAGCAGGTGGTGGCTGCGCTGAGAGCCAGTTTCAACAACCCCGACCGGGCGGTGGAGTACCTGCTGACTGTGAGCATAAGCCCCTCTGACTTTCCCCTTTTCCCCGTGCGTCTCTCGCGCGCCTGTGTGTTTGTCTTCCCCTCTCGCCTCCGCGCCTGTGTGTTTGTCTTCCCCTCTCGCCCCCGTGCCTGTGTGTTTGTCTTCCCCCGCGCGCGGGCCGGTGGGGTTGTCGTCCCCGCTCGCCCCCGCGCCGGGGGGGTTGTCTTCCCCGAACGCCCCCG
>JAOYSI010039256.1:6246-28617 GCA_025775065.1 Hiodon alosoides
TTCTGCCCCTGCTCCTGTGGGCGATTCTGCCCCTGCTCCTGTGGGCGATTCTGCCCCTGCTCCTGTGGGCGATTCTGGAGGTGCTGTACTGGCCTTGTGTACAATCTCCGGAAATTGAAAATGGGTTAGAAGTATGGTGTGTCAAAATGGATTCAGTCTAACTGATATTTGGGTAGCGGGCGTGATAATTGTCCCAATCAACAGCCAGTTTTGTGGGGCGCTGTCCACTCCATGATGATGGTGCTGGCTCCCTAACCTGACGTTTCTCAGACGGACGTTTCTGGGGTGTCAGGGAGTATCCACACGATAGATAACCACGGTAACCCACGAGCATGCCATCATTCCCAACGGACTCAAACATTATTCTGAATGCATTCGCACAGGATTTTCTGAGCTATAACAACTTGAACCTTTGCAGGTACTGGATCTCTCCCTCTAAGCATCTTAAGCCCCCTGCATGCCCCAAACGTGGACAGTCGCTCATTTCTAAATATGTCAGTCCAATTTCAAGTTAGTCCTTGACTGGCTCAGTTCAGACCACACTTTCTGTGGTCTGCTTCTGTTCGGATTCCCTCGCCAGAGGGCGTTTGGACTACTCAAATGCATGTTGCAATTCGCAATTAATTAGCCAATGCCTGCCTTTTGAGGCTGAATTTTTTTTTTGCAATTAGACTTTAGCAGGCATTTGCAGGACTAACTAGGGATAATCCCAGGATCATCCTCTTCCAAAGTTCATTGCAACTGACTACGTTCCGTCCCTAATCCAGCCAGTTGCTAACCACTCTATGCAAACTCTTCCAAAGCCAGCAAAATCCAATTGTTTTGCTTTTCCTTGTCATCATCATTATCAACATCATTGGTTTGACGGTTAGAGAAACTACAAAAAAACGCCATTTCAGTTCACAATGTAGACATTCCTATGCTACTAGCAATGTTTACTAGCTTAAAAAGGTCCTTCAAGTCAATTTCTATAAAAGCATCTGCCAAGTAAATAAATAAAATAAGTCTATGCATTTTACAATATTCAATTTTGCGATGACAGCCTGCTGACATCTTCGGCAGACCTGGGAACCTGCAGAGAAGACATTTGGACCAGCACCAGTACTTACCTAATTTCCCAATTCTCTCGCTTTTATTTAAAATTCAGATCTAACCTTATTTTGATACCTCCATAAATATGAAATAAGTCTATATGCATACAGCGCTTAACCTTACATTTCATCAAATACATTTCCACACGGATTAGACATACAGCGAGCGTTTTGTTTTTCTCAAACTTGCAAATGTGGAATACATTGGCATACATTAGATTTTTAACTGTTCCATATTGTATGAGTTTCACAAATAACCAGCTGGCTATGACTCTGAAGGTGACCTCAGTGGGGAATCAGGAGTCATGGTATCTTTCCACAGTCCATTTCACAAAAGTCAAACCAAGACATAAAGCACACACTAGCTTCACTGGATAGTCAAATTAATATCAGAGAATTTAATATTTAGCCTTTCCGAAAGTATTCACGGAAAATTAAATGAATTGACTGAAATGCAATAAATCTCAAAATCAAACTGTGCACATTTCAGATATTGCAGAAAATGTTCTGAATGAGCATGTCATTAACCCAATAGTCTAGTGTTTGTGCATTGTATGAACTGCAACTGCTTAGAATTTTCTCAAAATATCAGATGGAAAGTGTTTGATTTCCCGACAGACAGTAAATGGAAGAATCACTGCTACACATTGTTCAGTTAGTTAAATTGCTGCATTTTGCTTTAATTTAGAAGCCATGGCCTTCATATGAACTTCACGCACGCATATCCGATTACCCTCATACTATTGAATAACATTTAAACATAATCAATAACGCAAGGCAAAACATGTTTTAAAAACAAGCAAAAATATTAATTTGTCAGGTAATGTCAGGACAGCAGAAGTAAAAGGTCATGCAATGAAATACACCTTTAATTAAACCAGAAGGTTATTAGGTACTGGGGAATCTGGGAATTGTTTTAGTGAAACAAATGTCACGGAAATCCATGAAAGAAACAGTGACTAGTTGTTGTTGCGACAGGACTTATTGTATCCATCTACTTTGTTTCAATCCCCTAGTGCTGGCAAAAACACATTAAAAACTCAAAATCTTTACGTTGGGAGGTTTAAGCTTGTTATAGGCAAAAATCCTACATATTGACGTTTTAAAAGACACAACAAAAAAATAAAATAACTATGCAGGGTAACTATACAACTTTGTCCTCTCCAAGAACATTGGTCTTCAACAAAATCAGATGTAGAGCATTCCTCCAAAAAAAAAAAAGATGCAAAATATATTATAAATAAAAAAAAGCTTATGGTTGCAGGTTTTTCCGTGCATTCCAATTTGGTTTGCAAAGCCTCAAGGGAAATACACCTGGAATACGGGCTCAGATTTGCATGCAATATAGTCCCAGGATTGGTGGCCAGGAGTCTGATCCCAAACAGAATTGAATTCTACTTCAATGCATATCAAAGGGCAGTCGTCATCCCCTATCTATCATCATTCGACCGGCAGGTTCCACAAATTCGCCACCCCAATTGACAGAATAAGCGATGGATTTGAAGGGCAGGTTTATTAAACACAGAAAACCTGGATTGAAAGCAAGCACGATATATTTTTCATTCGCAGCAAATATGCTCATATGAACTAAAATCAGGCTGCAATCAACTTTCTTTTTTTTTTAAATGTCCAACAAAAAAATCTTTATGACTGATGACAGATTCCCTACATTCAGATGGGCAGAGGTCTGGATGAACTAAACGCACGATTCACAGTAATTGCAGAGTAGGCTGTGCTTTCACAGAGGAGAAAATCATTTAACATAACGCATCTAAAATTTTGCAGTGTAATTGCCTGAATGAATGCTTTTTGTGAAGATCTTATTTAGATGATTGTCACATAAATATTTAGTCCATGGTCCTAGTTTACCTGCAAATTACGTGGGTTTCATTTTGAAGCCCTTTCAGGTGCACGCTTCAATCCTTGCGCATTGTCAAAATGCACCCAGAGTTCTGTGGATTTATCTCTGAACATTTTGAATTGAACTGCATCTTTCCTGAATCAGAACAAGCACGCAACGTTACATTTGCTAACAATTTGTGTACAATGAGTACAAGTAACATCTCGCACTGATAAAAATGAACAACGGCACTGCGTGCTCGGCAGGGATTGTGCGATGTTTGATAAATCTGCCTCAGACCGATGGTTAAAGTAGCTCGTAGACAAAAGGGACTGGTTTACCCCTCGCCGTTTCCCAGAGAAAATGCCGGCACGCCCCCCGTGCTGTGGGGACCTCGACTTCCTCTCTCCATCTTCAAAACGTTTCAGTCTGCACTGCTCAAACAAACGTGTGCACTAATCACCTAGAAAATTGTGATACAGACCATGAATTAATCATCTGGCTCCCACTGAGGTGTCTGATTCCTATTAAGGTTAAGTCTCAGGTTGCATTTTCTCATTTTCTCACAATTGTTGCATAGAGAAGTATACACTTACAAGGGTTCAAACTAAGCTACCTGCCCGACAATGAGACTAAATATTATTTTTATTGTGTTACCAACTGGTTATTTTCTAAGGCGCTGTGGGTATACAAGATCAAATCTCAACTTTGGCAACCCACTAATTGCACTTTACATAGTTGTGTTGAATAGCAAATTCCTTTTAGTTAATAAAAAATAAAATAAGATATTAACAGAAAACACCTTCAAATACAGCCATGTAAAGTGCGATTAGCGGGTTGCCAAAGACTTGATTTGGTCTCAGCCTAAGTTTAATTTACATCCTGACTAAGTCATGTTATATTCTGTCTGAGACCTTGGCACAGGTGGCAACCTATCTGGCACTAATTTAAATGACTTTTAAAGTTCGGAAAACCCTTAAAAAGGCCCAATAAACACTCTTTCGCATTTCGAAGCACCAGTGTAGCCACACTCAATCGTCGCAGCACACCCACCTATTCACGGAATGCACGGAAATCTGCATATTCATTTTCCAAATGAGAGGGCTGGCAGGCTGCTCTGAAATTAGCATACTGTCCAGCGTGCACAGGTGTGAAAAGGCCGATATGAGTTCTGCCATGTGTTTCATGGGATAGAACCCTAATGCATTGTGATTATTCTGCAAGAATAAGTTCAAACATGGCTATTTGTTTGGTTAAATGCATTCAATAATACATACATTATTTATATAAAAACGACATTCTTAAAGCAACTAAAACCGTCAGCATTTAAACAATATTGGAGTGGTCATTAATTATAAAATGAATCATATAATATTTATTCATCCATAGGTGGGCAGTACTGTAGTAGAATAGAACTAGTAAATCAATGTTACATAACAACCCAGAATAAACATTGTTCAATTTAACAATAAACAATAATGTGCCATGCAATAATATTTACCGCATTAAGCCATTTCAGGTTTGCAGTGGAAACGCAAATTATCACAATTGCTTACGATAAAGACGAAATTTCTGTCAAGCATTTTGCCTGAGAATGTAATGTAACTAATTAGGGTGGCATTTAATAAATCTCCCATCACAGCCAGGAGCAACATCATTACTGGTCCGGTTTCTCCCCCTCTCAGTTAATGGTTTACAAATTCATTAAATTATCGTGACACCACAGCAATCGTAGGGTTATGTGTCCCCACTGTCTTATTTCAACGTTTATTTCCCGAGAAAAATCCTGCGAAACTGGGCGAAAAAATTGCTACAAGGCAGAAGAAGAAAGAAGGTGTTCACTTTCATTTTTGATGTCAGTTTGTTTTCCGGCAAGCATTTTAGTTATAATTGCATTTTAGTTCATTATAATAATTGATAACTCCTGGCACACATAGGAAACGACGTTGTACGATGTAACTGCTCCCATAAACGATGGTTTGATGAGAAACAATAACATGCGATTATTCATTAGAAGTGTAATGTTCCATTCCTCAGATCTCTTCGGTTTAATTGGCTTTAATTGTCCAATGGCACAGTGAATCCGACAGTATTAAAAGAAAACGCCGTGCCTGTAAATACCCAGGCAACAGGGGTAAGGAAAAATCAATAGTCAAAAAGGTGCCCAAAAAAAAAACGGGTCAAACCCCCAAAAAAGGATGCGTTGTCCTTCTGCCCCAACTAAACAAACCAGTAGCCTTTTTGTGATGTGGCCGTTTCAGCCATTGCTTCCAGCCATACAAATTACCCAGCTGAGATCTGCTGGCATTCAGCTGGCAGGCACGAAATGTCAGGCCGGCTGGTCTTAAAGGGGCGGGACACAGATTCCCTACCCCCCGCTGTGCCACGGGGCCTTTATTTATGCAAACTGACAAACGGCAAACACAAAAGTCCATACTAAGGTTTGACTCACGATTTATCAAAAATGCACCTTCAATAGGTAGGATCAGCTGCATGTGCACTTTGGATCAATCCCACCTTGATTTTACGCTTTCGAAGTGGATAGTGCGCACAGGTAACTTTTTGATTTGCATTGCTGCCTAACAAGTATATAACTGTTCTCTTATCAGTTCTGTTTCCCCATGTTTTCGGTTTGTACCAATAGCACCGTGCCTTGCTGACCCCAGTTGCCCAAATAAATAACTCCAGATGTAAATGGAACGAATATCTCTTCTCCAATGTGTATTATTACCACCATGACACTCCCACCAGGATAAAAATGTTTCACCATGGGATATAGTTGATCACTCAGAACAACAACGTAATGACTTGCAGTGAACCTCTAAAGGGACAAGCGGACCCAAACCATGCCAGAAGAAAATGCCCCAGCACAGCATAACAGAGCCTCCGGATCCCCCCCCTGTTGGGTTTTCCTTTGATTTGTCACCCGTCACCTAATCACCCACACAAAAACTCTGCACCCAGAAGCACACAGATTCCCTTTATTGTCAACCAAAAGCGATACGCTGCGAGTGACCCGAGTAGCATGTCACTGACATCACAGGAGCTGAAATTTCTCTGCAGCATATAGAAAAACAAACACCCTTGTCATGTTCTGTCACAATGTTATGTGGCACGTTTGGCAGACGCACAAACACATCAATCTGCTCCACTGAACTGACGCGGCGTTCACCGTGCCAAACGTTTTCGGCTCTCGGCGCAGCTGCTAAACAATACCGGCAGGGCCAAGTCCCCAGTGAGTCACAGCGAGATGTTTGACTGGAACATAATGGGCAGCGAACCCATGCATGCGCGACACGATAACCATAACGATTTGTAGCTTCCCTTCGGTGAAGATTCTTTTTTTCAACCGTTATCCAGTTTCTCATGTGAAAATTACAGAAAGCCACGGTGAGTCCAAGAGGGATTCTGGCACGCTTCATGCAGAATCTAAGCTTGTCTGGCTCCTGGTGTTTTTCCCCTCTGAATGTGGAGATGCCCCCGGGGCTGACGTGGGACATTTATCTAAACTAATGGCTGCTGACAGCTGATCCTGGCAGGCCCGCGCTGAAACGCGATTGGATATGAAGGGAGGAGGGGTGTGAAGCAACATTCTGACATCGAGGGGCAACGAAAAGCTGCCACAGCTGCAAACTGTATCTCAAACATAAACCTAAGGAGCGGCGCTTTTCACAGTCTTCTGACGATGCTCCAACATTTCTAAGCCAGGCTCGCTGCTGAGCACAGATCTGAGATCTGTTCTGAGCGTAGAGAGAGAGAGACTTAGCAGACAACTCCCCCCAACCAAGGCCAATGTAGACGATCCAAACACATTCCAAGCGCTTATATCAAACTAGTTACAGTATTAAAATATCAGCCTCAATTTCCTTCTTCTGCATTGCACAAGTAGTTCTAAATGCCTGAGATATCCACTAAACGAACCACTAGCTGGTAAAATCCCAACAAGGTATCAAACCTTTATCTGGGTCCACTGTTCCTGCTCCGGGTAGGTAACCCAGATGACCGTACCAAAAGCAGGAAAACCCTTTTGTGTTTCAAAACGGCGTTCTTTGGCACAAACACAAACCAGGTTTCCCAAATAAAGAATTTTCCCACACCATTCCTTCAGTAGAGAAAAAAACCCTTGAAAAACAGAAACGCCCACACTGAGAAAACAGATTAATCAATGCCTCAGGCTGCAAACAAAAAGGCTGTCTGATCCCCGCTGACAGATCCTGGCGTGCCTTGCGTCTGCCTACAAACACCCTCAATGGGAGGGCACCTGACCGCTTCTCTACAGGCCTCCTATGCAACACTTAGCCAACACAGAAATTAGCCCACTTTGATGCTCCCAGGTCCACAAAAAGACCTGAAGTGTGACCTGAAGGCCACACAAACACTGTACCGAGCTTTTTCCCTGAGGAAATGAATAGTGCCCAGTGTTACAGCGGGGCAGCAGTCTGTCTGTTTCCTGCCAGTCCTCAGAGTTTCAATGTTTGACCGGGCCAGGGTAGCCAGGTCTCGGCCCATTGGGGTTCAAGGGAGAGCGCTTCTTTGTTCATGCAGAAACTTCTGCAACACTGTACATACCATGAAGACTTACTGAAGCGAGAACCTCCACCTGCTGCAGCCGGGTCGCTGAGCAGAGGGGCGTCTCGGGCACCCAAGGGCCAGGGCAGTGGGAAACTCGGCCCACAACGGCAGGGAACAAGACCAAAACCAGCCATGCCTGGAGCGTCAATCCTAGCACAGGAATTTACTGACTGGCCGATGGAGTACGTCCGATTAACTGCATTCGATCTTTCTGACGTCAAAACAAAGTGAACCTTGAACGGATCATCAACGCCGAATTATTATGTTTTTGTTTTGTAGAATTATAATTTTTTAATGATGTCAGAGGGCACTACTAGTATGGCATGCATTGCTTAACAGTCATGAGGCTCGGCGCTACTTTCAAAAACAAGCCTGGAATCAAGCAATGATCTTAGAACTACCTATATTTCGTTACGCCACTAGATGGCATCTTCATCTCATGTCGAACCTGTTTAACGACGAAAAAGCAAGTATAGGAAAGTATAATAAAATGGCGTAAATTAAAATACTTTTCAGCGTATATTCTTGAGTGACATCAGATCCATAATTGCCAATCATGCAAGCTTTAGTGTAATTTTGCGATTGTGTGGGGTTATAGCCTGAAATCATGCACACTTACATTTTGTCCTGGACTTTAGTTTGCTTTGTCCTTCCATTTTGCTACCTTCGCTTCCATAAACGTGTTAATTAATCAATTAGTTAATTAAATAACACACACTGCTAATAACTAATAATTTGCCACTTGTCAAAACACGTTTTCTCACCTACCACTCAGTCAATTAAGGATAAGCCCTGATGAGCGCTTGTTTTCCACTACACACAAGTAGGAATCCGTCGGCGTAACATAAGGGCTTTTAATCACTACACTACATAACGTCGGCACAACATGTACAGTGACAGCAATTACCAGGATTCCCTGTACTCTGGCAAACTTTGTAGGTTTCCTTTCCCTGCAATTTAGCCTATTTAAGAAACTTCCACCGTCATTTTCCCCCAAAACCCCATAAAGGGGTAAAGGGTAGCCCGAGTGCATAAACAAAAGTAAACGAATGGCTGGAGAGGCTGGAACGTTTTGGCTAACTAGCCCGCGGAAGATCGCTTCCCCAAGGAGAACCTGATTCCTCTCAAGGTGTCTTCCCAGTTACCATCGAGGCGAGTTTGTCTTGACCATTGCTCTTCATCTGAGGGTGTTTTAGGCTAGCGTCTCGACCAAAGTGCATTCAGTTTCTGTCAATCCATTTTTTTTAAATAGAGGAATGGATTTATTACCATAATATCGTCATCATACCTAAATAAATTATCAACAGCAGGCACACATACTGGTTGGAGTAATGCGGTCAACTGTCTTTCTATAAATTGAGCATTAGGCTAGAGGCTTTGCTTATAGTAGTTGGGATCTCTGTAAAAATGTCACACGCTACTGACTGGACCCTTTAGGATTTAAATATCTAACTTGCTTGTCTCCTGATCCCCAAGCAATTAAAACAAAGCCATGAAAAAAAGATTAAATAGGATTATATCACCTTGATAATAGATTTCATCCTGGGTGGGAAATCTCCAATCTAAAATGAGCTTGATCGGACAGCATTTAATTAAAGAACAAACACACACACACACACACACACACACACATTTTGATAGCATATGAATTGATTCCAAGGTTTTAAAGAGTTGAATTCTATATTTCTTATATTTTGTATAACAACATTTATAGCCCATGATTAATTTAGTAATTAATTTACAGTGGATCAAAGCATAATTTAGTTTATTATTCGATGGTAAACTGCAGTTTTTTGGAGCTTGAGCCCTTCATGTTTCAGTTTTTTACTGGCATTTATTACTATTTAATGAATTACATTACACACTGTTTATGGAATATCTTGTAACAGAAAATGGTACAGTGAAAGTAGCTTACATTCAAAAACAGCAATCAATACCTTCAGCTAACATTGGATCGTACAAAAAAAAATGAATTAGGTGGCTTTATATAACACAATGTGTGTTAAGTTCGTGGTTGAAAAGAGTTAGGTATTGGACAGTAATTTTAATATTGCGCACCTCATTTAATCTTTGTTGGTGGGTACAAAAAGTGGTGGGGCAGAAATATGTCGGTCACATCACCTTGTACTGGGGCCAATGTCAAGGGGCCAAAACCCAAGCCGATGCCACTGCAACTTATTAAGATTTCTCCAGGGAACCAGAGACATGCACCTCGGACACAAACTCAAACCCAGAATTTGCCAAACCCCTTTTTTACGGTTAAGCTTCTTTTTTTTTCTTCTTTTTTTTTTTGAGGCACTGCACAGGACCAATCAAGAAACGTGTATTCTATGATTAAAAAATGTGTTTAAAATTGAAGAAAACTGGCTCTATATATATGTCTACTCTAATCATGAAATAATTGTCCTCACTGATTATGCCAATGCTTAGTTCAGCTGACTGCCACTACGTCACGAATGCATTTAATTACATGCATACATCTAAATAATCTCATATTACCAACAGATATTTTCCCCATTGTATTTTTTTTAAATAAATGAAACTGCGCCAGAGTTCCAATGTTTGTCACACGCACTACAAAAACACGAGGTTTAGTTTCCAGAATTACACTCGTTAAAAAAAACGAATTATAATTACTCACAGTTTGTGTTCCTCCACCGGACAATGTTTTCTGCTCTCGGGTTTTCAGGTAAGACCCTCGGTTCATTTTATCACGATGCATCATATCCTTCTCATTTCATTACTCCTTCGTTGATCCACTCTCTAACTCTTAATGGACCAAGTTGAGAATTCCCTTTTGCTTCCCTGCTCTACTTAAAATTGCTTGTATTTTGCTTGGGTTTCCATTATATTTGTATTCTCTCGCCTTTAATTTGACCGACTGGTTGGTTTTTTTCCCCCCAATGGTTCAACTGAGAGGTTTTTCGTTTCTCTTACGCTTGCTGAATGCGATAAAGTAATTCAGAGTTCTGGTATTCTCTCGGTCACATTTTTTTAAATCTGCTGTATATATTTATCTTTTTGAGTGACTGATGCACTGTGGTGTCGGCTCGCAGAAGCCGGTCAATTGCGTGCGCGTGCTTTCTAAACGGTCCAATTTCAAATCCCGAATTCGAACTTCCCTTAAAATTACTCAAAGTAAGCGAGGACGACTTTTTTTATTTATTAGGTGGGACGTCCAGACACGCCTCTAATATGTTGTGGCAAATGGACGTGGGTAAGTTCAAGTTGAGTGCCGTAAATTTTTATGTTGTAGAAAATTATGTTTAAAAGACAAACCAAATACGACCCGTTTGAGGAGAGTCTGCCTCATTTAATACAAATTACGTAGTGCGTAATAGTTAGAATGGGGACATCTGTGATTTTTAAGGCATCTGCTTTGCGCTAATGGAAATCATCTGTCAATCTTATTGTTTGACTCGCAAAATACACTCTACTTTTGGTTTCGTGTGACGTAAAGAGCTAAATGCGTGGCGACGGAATTATTCAGCTGTTTCAGGTGCGGCGTGGTGAGTGGCGAAGCAAGCACTCTCCACCATCGTCGCTCATCTCTTTCCATCAAATCACCTCAAAGGCCACGCTCAACCGGGCAGTCTGTGATTGGTTGGAAAATATATCAGAACGTGTGTGAGAGAGAATGACGCAGAAAGATGAGATAACTGCAGGTCTTCGGAGTATCGGGTGATTTGGGATGATCGGAGCATTGGGTTATTATAGAACATTTCCCATAATAACCCAATGGGGCACAGACGACCCGGGTTCTTGTAGAGCGTATTATTATTTATAAGGACCAGAAGAGCCTGGTGCATTGGTCAACCCAGAAAAATCACCCCACACATTGTTTACCAAATCCCTACAGGTCTGCATCATTATTCCTGTTTACATTTTTTCAAATTAACTCAAAGAAATGTTGGTCAAAGCATTTCAATCACTCTTCTCCAATATCAGGTGAAGGCAAATTCTAGTGTTCTCTCAATATGTACAGCACTGAAAAATTCCCCAAGACCTCTGGGGGAAAAGTAGCTGATTCCTACTAAAGGTTAACAAAGCCATTTCTAGGGCCCTGGGGCTCTGCTGAACCACTGTCAGAGCCATCTTATCCAAATGTTGAAAGTTTGGGACAGTAGTGAATCTCTCCAGGTGTGGTATAGATATAATATAACAAGACCAAATCAATAAATCAATTAATCAAACTACTGCAAATTTTGCAATTAACTTCTTAATTCCTTTTATCGAAGACCAAACTATATCATGAATCCATTCCTTTAAGATTGGGAGGCTGGATATGAGGGAGATGAGATTACAAGAACCAATGAGAGCAAACCAAACGCAGAGTAAAGGAAGGCTGACTTTGACACTCGTTACAGATGTGATGCGGAGTTCAGCTGAACCTGGGGTTAAAACTCTTGCATTGGTCGCTGCAACAGGAATCAGTTTAAGACTAAAATGGGTTTAGCTATTACCGTAGTAAACCCAGTTTAAACCCGGCCGTCACAATGTTTGCTTCAATTGATTCTATGTGCTCTGCCATCATCCCATTGGTATCGATTTACTTGAGTATCCCCTATGTAGGGGGATACTCTAGCAACCTACCTCCTAATTAATTTAATTGAGCTGGAAAATGAATTTCACTCCAACTCTGCACTTAACGAGGCTTGATAATTGTTTTCTATGAATCATTCGTGACACAAAACAATTTGTGCCCCTAAAGTGAATTGAAAACGCGTGAAAGTACTCAGGTTAATTATGATTAATTGTTCAATTAATGATTATACGATCAACTAATTAAGCCTAATTCATATGAGAAAATCATACAACATTTAACTGAGACCAGTTCAAACAGATTCGTTTAACAGCTCAATTAAACCTAATTCATTTATGCTTAGTTTAGAAAAAAATTGAGAATTGAGATTGAGAACCACAGATCTAATGCTAAAAATCTCAGGTGCTTTGGCAAAATTCTGACACCCTGTGGTTAAAACGTGTATAAAATTGGGAAAGAAAAAGTATTCTACATACTTAGTTTAAAACCTCAAAAAACATTTTGATCACAATTGACAGAAGCATTATATAATGAAAACTGCTGTTTGTCCGTCACAGTGAGGTGTTGCCATGGGTCAAGACATCAGAGTTAAAAGGATGCGTGTTCAGTAAAAGCTACCAAAGTGGCCTTTGCTCTTTTTAAATTTCCAAACACTGACGCGTGCGGTGCAAATGCAGGGGTCCACACTGACGCGTGCGGTGCAAATGCGGGGTCTCCACTGACGCGTGCGGGGTCTCCACTGACGCGTGCGGGGACCACACTGACGCGTGTGGTGCAAATGCGAGGTCTCCACTGACGCGTGCGGGGTCCACACTGACGTGCATGGAATCGCAGAGCACAGAAATCAAATGTGCTGATGAGACAATGAGTCAAAAAGTCAGTTCTAAAAGGAAGCTCAGTCTGCACTCCAGCTCCCCGTCAGAGGTAAGGACATCTCTCCCCAGGGACTTACTGATGACCACGCCGTTTCTCTGGTATTGCCCATTTAATGGCATCTCTTTCCCAGTTTGAGAAAATGTCTGTCACCGAATGTCACCATGCCCTATGACGCAAAAAGCCTGGATGAAGCAAGCCCAAAAAAAAAAAAAAAAACTTTTAGGCTGAGATTGCAATCATTAGTGCGACCATTAGGAAAATATAATGATATTTGGGTTGGAGGATTATTGTTTCTTAAGGTTTGCTAAATTAATTAATTAGTGTTGAAGACAAAACAAAACACCACAAAGATCTCCATACTGACGTGTTTTTAATGTTTTTAATCGGACGCATGTAGTACTATAAAACGAACTGCTTAAATATTATGGTCATCAATAACAAAGATATTTCCATCGAATATGACACACTGTATGAAACCGAGACACCGCAATCGAGTTGGAGGAGAATACCACGCATTGCCGACTGCACATGACGTCGTCACAAAAATGAGACAAGGACATAAAGACTAACGTTTCCAGCCTAAAAAGGATATCAAAACACATTCTGTTTCACATTTCCTCTGGGTTGTGAAGGCGTGTTCCAGTCCAGGATATGCCAGGCAGTTTTTAACATTCAAGCTGGCCTCCTCTGGCTTAATGTCCTCTGGTTGGCCTTTAGGGCTTCTGGTCACTTCTGGTCTTGTTAAATAGTAAACATGAGCACTGAAAGCTTCTTCCTTAAAGAAAAAACACGGCATATCTGCATTTTCCCTAAAACCCAGCCACTTCAGAACAGAGTCTCACTTATCAGCTCCAGTCTACCATCAATATAATCATAAAATCCGGGAGCCAATTTAAACCGAAGCTAAAACACAATAACCTCAATAATTCCCAAATCCTCCGACAGGTGGGTGACGCACTAAGGTTCTGAAAACACAAACGTATTAAAAACGAGATGATCACCTGTCCGGCGTTTACCAGCTCGGTATGCTTTTAAATATACACATTAAAAAAGAGAAACTGAGTAGAAAAGGCCTTGTTTCTGCCGCAGGTCTGTGGGAACGCTACTTTGTGGCGCCGTACTCCCGTAGCTGGGGCAGGGTCAGAGTCTCTGGGGCGGACTTCTTGCGTGGCCGATCCTTGGGCACGCCAAGATATTGGGGAGGGTCCCCGTTGACGGGCGTGGATGGGGCACTGCGGGTGGTGGGTGTTTGGGGGGCCTCGTGGAGGGAGACGGTGGGCGCCACCAGGCCAATCTTCTCATTGGTGGCCTTCTGTGTCTCGCGCTCATACTCACGTACCTCGTCCATGGACATATCTGAGCCGAGGTGAGGTGAGGTGAGGAGAGAAGAGGAGAGGCAAGGTGAAGAAAACTCAGGAACTGGCATCGCACCTTAGATAACGCAATCGCTTATTTGGATATTTCACATTTCAAGGGCCATTCCTGACCATCATACACTTTCACGTCTTTCTGATATCAGAAAAAAATACTTATTTGCACAATGATTTGAAACAAGGGTATAAGCAGACAGTTCTTAATCCTACCCTATGACAATACAGAAAAACTTTTAATAGGAAAATAAAATTCTCTTTTTCTCCAGTAGCTGGCAGTGTAAGTCATTACTCTAATCTGACAACAGATTGAACCAGATTTCACTCAATCAGCTTCCTGTCACTTAGAGCTGCCTGACGTCTTTATTTAGATTTGTAGTTTTTTAAAAATTATTATTAAAAGAAGCAAATGAAAAGAGAAATACAAAAAACATACATTTGCAGGGGTCAGCTATGTCACTTGACATCCAAGCTTTTGGTTTATGGCCATGTGCATCTGACTCTCAAAATTACGCACATCGTCCAGAGTCATGGCTGTGGAGAGGTGATATTGTTGATTATGACCATTCACCATCATTATTAGTTAGTCACGTAGCAGGAGCAACGCAGGGCTTTCCATTTTTCATCCATTCATTAACCAGGACCAGAATTGTCCAAAGTAGTTTGTTCACACCAAACGTGATATGACCAAGCCTTAAATAGCGAAAGTTTCCAATTAAATGAGTTTTGCTACAACATTACATGACATTGAATCTGCTGTTCCTGAAGACAGGGCTGAATGCAAGTGAGAAAAAACTCTGAAAGCCCAAATCGTTTCTGTTAAAACAGCGTGCTTCTGGATGGCGTTTAATGCAAAATAGTCTTAACAGAATGGAAATGTTACTGTTCATCAGTCGCCTCTCTTTGTCATGCGTTCCGGTAAAGAATGGAACATTCTGAACCATCTCATCATCGGAGATATGACTGTATTGGATTTATTTAGGTAAAATGCATATCATTTCAATCAATCAAAACATATATATTTCTTTAATATGCAATCTGCTTGTGTTATAAATACAATATATAATTATATTTTTAAACGTCTACTTTCAGAGTTTAGTTTGTTTGCCGACGCCCGCGGACTTTCGGTTCTGAGGTGGCAGCTATTTTGAACTGCACTGACAGAGCCTTTCACCGCACGCTGATCCAGAGTCAGTCTGTGTGTGTGGATGCTTGGCCTTACCCTTAAAACACTAGCTGGCAAACGTGGAAAACGGACTTCTCTAAAGGGCACGTTCCCACGGCTCTGATCCGGCCCCCTTGCCTGCGGCTCGCAGGGCGCCCTTGTGCAGCGCATGAAAAGCGGGTCTTATCTGTGCCCGACGTCGAGCACAGAAGCAGGCGCACTCCACGCTATCGTGCAGACACATGCTGCTCTGGTGGGGCAATCGTGGATCGCCGCCTTCTGAGAGAAACGTCTACAGTGACACTACAGTGAAATACCTATGACCCAGGATAAGCGCCATTTCTGCCTGTATAAAGCCTTTATTTCTGACTTTAAGACCAACCACAAAACGATTGCTAAATGTAAATTTTAAGAATTAAAAACGCTATGTGTTTGACCTGTCTGTTATGGACCCAGTCCATGTGCTAAACTTAATTAATTCATTAATTAATTAAGTCCACACAGAGCCATCAACAAAGAAAAGCAGAGAGGAGGGTATTTTGTGAGTGGGAAAATGAATAGTAGTAGTCATTTACATAGCAAGTGCTGACACAATATCATAAAAGACGTGAAAGTAGCAGAGCGACAAAGAAAAGGCATCAGAACAGACAGCTGATTCACCGCCTAAGCGTTTGCGTTCACCACATTCCAGAATGTTTGTAGGAAAGGAAGCAGGACCCAGAGGCGTAATGTCCCATTGTATTCATCGGGAATGAAAACAATGGCAGGGATTAACTGTTGAGTAAAACACTGGATTATTACACCTTGAAACAAACGGAATAGTGCAGATTAAACAGCGGTGCCAGCTGGATCAAACGCGATAAAAAATTACATTGTCAACCAACAGTTATTCATTTGTTAATTTGGGTTTATTAAAAATGCTGATTAGTAAACCGATGTTGTGGAAATAAAACCAGTACCTACAACGTACGCTCAAAACAGGAATAGCTTAGGGAGAAGTAGAGAGAGGAATAAAATAGAATGTGAAGAAAAAGATTGTGCCGTTTTTCAGCTGGTTTTGTACTAGGGGAGGGGACGGAAAATGAACGGACGTTTCAGAGTTAATCCCAAACGGGGAAATGACGAGTAATAAGTGGCTGCTTACCATACCACTCATCGACCCATGCAAACGCCTGCCGGTGTCCAACCAACAAGATATCCCTGATGACCTGAGTGAGACAAATGTTGCACACCGTCCAATTACAACCACATGAAACACTTAGTCAAGGCGACAAGGTAAACCGGCGAGATTAAATCGATCGGTGCTGGTGGGTTTAGACTGAAGACCTGCACAAGCCAGGCGATTAGGGCAGCGGAAACAGCTGGAATTAAATCTTTTACACGGATACTGAAGCTAAATTTGCCTGGTTACACCAGCCCGTTTCTCCTCCTCTATTCAGCATTGCGATGCTCGTGAAAAAAGGGGTAAATGCAAAACGCAATGCTATGCTTTCGGTGGCTTGTACGATGCAGAATAATTCAACCAGTATGCCAGTACACACCAGATAATACCCTATCAGCACTGCCCAGGTGAGGAGAAATGGGGCTTTGGACAATCCTCTCATTATCAGCGAACAAAGCTAAGCTAAATAATTGTAATAGCAATTATGGTTGTAAATAATAATAATAATGATAATAATATAGGTAGATGGGTAGATAGAGTTAGCATTAGGCAGTATTACCTAGCCCAGACACAACACTGCTAAGGGCTTTTGCTGATACGAGTACACGTAAAGGGGAGCTAAAAATAGAGTCATTTTCACACCTTTCAGAGCCACACTCAGAGCTCATTATGTGGTGACCTGTAGCACGGAGCTTTCTATTTCAAGGCGAGGGGCACAGGGGTTGCTCTCCTCCAGCCTTGGTTGGAGACACAACCCCCCCTCGTTTTGTTTGAAAACGTACATTTAGCTGTCGGAGGAAAGCAGGGGGCCGTGGGTCACCCTGACCCGAGAGGAGAAACGGGCTGTTGTGATCTTGACTTTTAAAAAAAACATTCCCCGACTCTTAGCAGTCCACATTCACACGAGAAGTTCCTACCGTTTCAAAGTACTCATTAGTCTTCGTTAACCAGTAATTATTTTCTTAAAAAGCATTCATTGCAATGATGTGTAATAAACAACATTCAATGCAACATAGAATTTTTTTGAATGGATAAACATCCTGTCATGCTAGTTATCTAAAGGCAGACATTTTGTGTTGTCAACAATGTGCCTGTTTGTCCAGAGAAAACATTATCAATGTGCAGGTTAGTGTCAACAGAGCTGCACTAAACACATCTTCACCATAGTAACTGTGATTAATTCTTCCATTCCCGTTGTACGTATAACGCAGAGGTGGAATTTCTTCGTTCTGCATATGCATTACTTTTAATAACTAGCTACTGGTTTTGCCAATTTGCAGTCATTGTGAGCTCTGACGTGCGGCGAAGAGATGGGAGTCAGGAGTGCCAGGGGCAAAGGCAACCCCAGTCTGAAGCACTACATTTCCCATGAGGCCACAGAACAATTAATGATCTAATGGTCTAATGAAACTTAAAAGAAAGGAAGTGGTGGACTTCCTGGAGAGAAGAGAGAAGAGGAACGCCATGCGGCCAAGAGAGTGGCTGGTTCAGCTTCTGTCTGCCGCTTGCTTTGAGTTCATTCTGCTTTGGCTGAGAGGTTGAAAAATAACTAAACTTAAGCTCCGCAGTGTTACGCTTTATATTATTAAACAAACAGCGTTTTAACTTCAACCTCATCTCACTGTGCGTTTGTGTCCTGAGACCCCCCTCCCTAATCGAGACCTTTTTGTAGGGGGGGGGTGGGGTGTACCCAATAAACGGGCCACGGAGTGCATATTGCTCACTGCAGGTCAGGGTAACACACGCATGACCACAAACGGACTAAATGACCAAGACGTCGCAGAAAAGACGCACCTTATGTACGAACTGCTCCACCCTGGTCTGAAGGCCCCACACCTCGAATTTAACCCCAACCAGCTTGTAGGAGCACATCACCGGTTGGCTGTTCTCCCTCCAACAAGCTTTTAGTGGTCCCCTTCCAGTCTTTGTGGAGGAAAAGCAGCGCAGATCCTAAAGGCAAAGACACAGTCACCACACACACCGAAGCACAGCTTACACTATCTTTTACACATAGTTCTATATTACGCATCCGTCTTTGCGGGTGCCGTATTTCATAGTGCAATCAATCAATCAAATCTGACTTCTTATTGCACATCATTGTTCATTGTTCTTAGCAATTTGTCACAAACGCTGAACAGATTTTCCAGAGATTATTCCCTGACCCCAGGGGCAGTCGAGAGGACTCCTGGAAAATGGCATAATAATAAGCACGTACAGAATAAAACTGAATAATAAAGTAAACTACTAAAAGCACCGTTGAGTAAAATTTTGGCATTATTATTAAAGGTTAAAACTGAGCACAAAGATATGCTCAGCAGGGTCAGACAGTTTAAATATTGTATACTGTTTACTGTTAAACGGCGAGGTTGTGAAAGATGTACTCCAACTTAGTCCAGACCTATGACAGATGCAGACAGGTCTCAGCACCATACGTTTTTGTCCAGACCCAATTTTCTATTAAGTTTCTTTTTCTAAAAATGTTCAATACTGACTTCTCCCAATTGCTTTGTCTGGGAGACCCCCACAGAATGAGTGAATATTGAATCAGATGCAAAGGCTCAGACAGCCTGCCTCAAACAAAGGCTCGGACAGCCTGCCTCAAACAAAGTTTGCAGCAGTGACGTACAAAGCACTGGTTCAGTTATCCCCACGCCTGAGAAAAAATATTTGAGCGGATCATTTTAAATACCGTTCTGGAGGGATAGTATTTAAAAACAGGAGCTACGTAATGAGTTAATCACTTGTCTCTCACTCCCAGTCGAAAGTGACGCCAGAATACATACAGAGCGCTAAAATAGCTCACCGTTTCTCGACGTTTGCTGCCGCCTTGGACACCAGGAAAGTGATCTCTGGGATAATAGGAGCAACGCGGCCCAAAAATTGCGGATAAGGTCTATGGCAATGAATGTCCCTGTCATTATGGAGGTAACAAAGCCTTACAGTGATTTAAGCCTTAATGGATTTTACAGTGACTATATAGAACACACTGTACAATTTTCCCCCTCTGATGGAGGTGCAATATTTGATCAAATTAAAATTCCATTAAAAAGGTTTCAAAAGAATCCTTAGACCAGCAACTGGGAAAATGTATTCGATGGCGTATTGACATAACTTGGTGGACTGCTTACGTCCGCTTCAAAGGAAAGTTCTACTTTGATCATAGTGCCGTCCGTCCGGTCAGTTCAAGGTTTTTCCCGAAGTATTACGAAAGTGGGACAGATGTGATTTGTTTAGCACAGGAAAAAAAATGGATGTCATGCCTTGGTAGGGACACTAAAGCCAGAGACCCACTAAAGACCCTACTGTACCTCTGAGCTTTTGTAATGCCTCTCAGGGATTTCGTCATAGGCAATGTCCAAATAGTCAACGTCCAGATCCCGGCTGTTATGTTCCACATTGAATATCTGTGGTTGAAGAAATGCGACAGAAATCAACATCTTCGCCAAGGTTTAACGGTGGTCCTCCGCTGACCTACACCCACGCTGACCTACACCCGCGCTGACCTACACCCGCGCTGACCTACACCCACGCTGACCTACACCCACGCTGACCTACACCCACGCTTGGTTAGCAAGGCCGCAAGCAGCATAGGTAAAAAGCTACGCCCTTCTGTTACTCACATTTTCACTGATTCCACAGTTGTCTTCATATTTGGTTTCTATATGGATGGAGAATTTGGGTAAGAAGGAGCACTGGGGAAAGAATGAGGAACAGAGCCATTACACGACTGAAGCAGAGCCCGTTACACGACTGAAGCAGAGCCCGTTACACGACTGAAGCAGAGCCCGTTACACGTTACACTTGGCTAAGTCTGGCTTCGAAAGCTACTGGAGACGGAGACTGGGACGGGGTTTGTGAAGGAGCCTTGTGAAGTGCAGGAGAAATCATTTCTAAGGCACTTTATGGAGTGTTCTGCAAGAGAACCACTTAGCAACGGAGAGAATCAATACAGCTTTTAGCTTTATTTTCTGATCCGACTCAATGCGCTGTAGACTCATATGCTAAGGTTAATCTGAAATCCATACAGAAAAGATCTTAACAAATACTCTCTGATGACTGTGTTTTAACTAGAATTCCAAAGTATATTCCCTAACACAGCATGGGTGTATACAAAAGCTTTCACTGGAGGAAAGAAGCCCTTATCCAAACTATTAAGGGTCAAGGGTCAAGACAGGAAAAGTATGTGTGAAATTGGTTAATAAAATTAACCGAGTTTAAATTTAATTAATTTTATGACATACAGTGAGTAAGTACTAAAGAACAGTCATTTTCAATTTTAAGTGTATTACACTTTATACATACATGCTATGCTGTTGTATCACTTAAAGAACATTCGATATCACTGACAAATGATATGAGTCAGAGTGCCTGCCAAGGGGAAATTTCCATCACACAGGTCAACAACCCACATCTCGACTAAGGGATTCAATTCCAGTCTCGGGAGATAAAAAAGATTTCAGCCAATAGCTTGACGTAGACAGACCAGATCTTTCTCCAGTTGGACCTTAGTTCTCATCCAGCTAGAATTTACATTGCACAGACCAGGTCTCTTTTTCAGCTGAGAGCAGGGTTTTACCGTTTAATTTGGTCACATATAACCAAAAGACACTCGGTAAGCTGTTTAGTGCTAAAGTCACGTAATTACAGAAGGATGACATAACTGGAGGAAGAACACTTCTTATGACAGACAGAAGTTTTCTTCAGACGGGGAGTAAAGCCTTATCCTTTCTTCCTTTCTCTGGTTACTCGATAGATACATGAAATGGAAACTGCTGCGTGCGTTCCCCTTTAAAACACTACAAATAAGCGTGTAACGTGTAAATGAAAGACTTACTGTGTACTCTGGGATGTTCCGTAACATGCATGAAAGAGGAGAGAACATTTTATTCAGATCACAAAAACTCACTCCATTAAATTTTAATTAAACAACACCAATTAAACAAAGCTAGTAAGCCTGCAACCCGTTTTGCCGTTACTTAAGGAAAATTATTATAAGTGTGGACCTGCATTCTTTGAAAAAACGCAATAGAAATAATGTTGAATTTACCGGTTATTGTATATGGGTAGTAATTCCAGGCCTTTTCTGTGATATAAAAGATGCGAGGAACCACTGCTTGTGCCCAGCCTGGAAGCTTACTGAAAAACAGATCCATTTGAATCCACAGAAAACGCATAAACTGGCACCTGGAGACCAGGCCAGTTCATGAATTCAGACTTGCCATTTTACAGATACACCTGTGCACAGTAGCAGTAGCTTTCATACTCTGAAACGAATAAACAATACACAAGACTTTGGCCATCAGTTCACTGCAAGTGCCACCGTCATTAATAGCCAGCAGATTAAAATGCACTTCTTTACCGCGGCTTTCTAGAGAAACAGGGTAAAAACAGCTCTAGTGAGAGATTTGGTCCTTTTGCTTTAATAGCTCATGAAAAAAAGCAAACAGTTTCCTGCCACAGAGGGTTGCCTGGCAACGGGTGCAGCAGTATACCAACTTTATTCACAGGGAAAAAAAAATTTAAATGAAGTTGTATCAAGAAAGAACAGGTGGCGAGACCCACGACATTTACAGGGAAACAGCAGAATCAAGCGAATGTAAATCCCATAAGCTCTTACTGAAAAAGACAGCAGGGCTGAAGGCCGAAGGAACAACTTGCCAACAGTGACATGTAAATAAGAGAGAGAGAGAGAGAGAGAGAGAGAGAGAGAGAGAGAGAGAGAGAGAGAGAGAGAGAGAGAGAGAGAGAGAGA
>JAOYSI010039267.1:3920-26061 GCA_025775065.1 Hiodon alosoides
TCTAATGACACCCAATCTAATCTAGCTCAGCTGTTAAGCTCATCTGATGTAATTGTCCTCCAGGGGAACAGTTCAGGCAACCTGGTCCCGTCTGCCTCAGAGACCAGCACCCCTCGGGGTCGGCGGCAGCTGCCCCAAACGCCCTTGCGGGCACGCCCCCACATCTCCTACTCCCCTCTGGTGTGCCGCGCCCAACCCTCCGGCCCCTCAGCCAACGGAGGCAGCCCCCGGACCCAGGACACTGGAGAGAGCGAGGACCCCTCCTGGGAGGAGAGAGGGGCCGCGTCAGCAGGAGGGCAGGGGGATGCAGGGAGCCTCCTTTCTACTCCTCAGCGCTACGTCTCCCCCCCTTACCTTCCGGCGCACGAGGAGTACAGCAGCCCGAGCTCCGCCGGGCCGGATGAGACGCTCACCTTCGAGGCGGCCATGGCGACCAGTTTGGGACAGGTGGATGGCGCCGGCACTGCGCCCCCGCTGCGGCACACCTGGCAGGTCCACAACGGCCACTTCCAGAAGCGGCTGGGCCAGCCCAGCACGGTGGCTGGCTGTGAGCCCGCGAGTGACAGCGATGAGGACGACCGCTGTTAGTATGAGAGGGACGACGGGGAGGCGGATCGCACGCGAGTATCCCTACAGTGACATCTCCAGAGCGACAGAGATATTCCACAAGCCAGTGGAAATGAAGGTCTTTGTGGCATAAATGCATTGCTAAAACTTCGAAAGAACACAAAATATGTATACCGGTATATGCTGGGAAGAGAAAGTTAGCAAGAAGATCGTTGTTTTTCTCTGCAAAACATATACTTGTTGTTAAGGTATCAAAGCAAAAAAAAAAAAAGAGAAATAAGAGCAGGAACGTTTCAGTTCTGTCTGAAGAAGTTGGAGTAGGATTAACATTTATGTTGGGTATTTATGTCCTTTTTCTGTCTTTTGTTTTTTAAACATACAAAAAAATTGATGCACTGGTTTGCCTAGTATTTTGCCGCTGATATTCTAATTATTAATGTAACTATTGTTCTATTCTATGACACTTTACTTAAATATTCCCTCCTGTTCTGTAAAGTGCTGGCTTCCAGATGCTTGGATGTTCACCTCTTATCCTAAACATTGTCTGGATGTCTGTCAACAATGAATAAAAGAAACAATAATATTATCCAAACAAATTAACTAAACTGGAACAGGACTAAACAGGCCGTGTCCCCTCTAAAGAGTAAGAAAACTTAGAACCAAAGAAAGTGAGTGGTGTGCATGTGTAAAGATTTAACACATTTAGGGTCACAAAATATTTTAAGTTTTCTGACCCTAATAGAGCCCTCAGAATTGAACTTATTATGTTAATTATGATGTCAGGTGGCCAGTGAACTGAAAAGATTATTGGTTGGATCGCACAAGCTCAAAATGCATCTTTTTAACTTGAATTGAAGAAATATGATGGCCTTTACTACTCCAGCTGTGGGTAAATTAAGCAGCTGGTCGTACCCCTACCCCTACCCTGCAGTGCCACATTAACAGCAAGTCTTCCTGCTTCCCCTCCCTAAAGTATTTAATGTTCTGGCAGGCAGGGTTTCTGCACAGGAAGCTTTTGGCACGCATATGTACGCATGTTCCTGACTGTAAGAGCCAGGATCTGTCCCAGTCCTGCTAAAAAGACCTTTCGCTTTATTGAACTGGAAGGCTGAGCTTTTGTGGACGTGGATGCATCTGTGTCCACGCACAGGACGCATAAAACACGACAAACATGTATTAATGTCAAATGCCATTTTAATTTTTTTGTAAACAGAATAAAATGTTAGACCAAAGTGTTGATTTTATTTTTATTTATTTTTTTGCATTCCTGCATTTTTTAATCCACTTAGTTAAACTTCACTGGTGTGAAGAATCTCTTGTACATCAACGCATTCATTTCACTGTGACAGCCAAGCTATATCTACAATGGAATGCAAGGCAACATAAAGCAAGTGAGCGAAAACCTACCAATGCATTCAATATAGTGGATGAATGAAGGGGACATAGATTTCCCCAGACTTGTAGCATGTATTTATGTACTTATGCAAGGCCCACCAATGTGTTGCTTGAACTCATGCCAAGGGTCTACCTTTTAGCTTCTCAAATGTGACTGTGAAGCATTAAGGTATATAAACTTCTCTTAAAATGTGGAGTCATTAGGGCAATCTAAGGTAAAATTGCATTGTAATTTACCATTGATGCCTCAATGTCACTGTGACACCAGATGCTTACAGGTGGAGACACCTGGACAGCCAAATCACAGCTCTCTCGGCTAATTTAAAAATAAAGATATCAAACTTTAGTTAATTTCTTCATTCAAATGTACTTTAAAATTTAAGTTCTCGCAGATTTTGTGACAATATATTCAAAGCTGGAAACACCTATTAAAAATTTTGTTCTTACAGTTGCTACACAACTTTGCCCGTCTCAAATTGAAGTTGATACATTTAAGATACTTTTTTTTCTATACTGAAATGCCATTGTTGTAGGTATTAGAGGATTAGATGAGACAACCTTTTCTGTCCAAGAGATTTTAAGTGGTTGGAGTAGAATTTTGGTGATTGGTGATTGGTGATTCGCATTGGTGACAGACGTGCACACCTGATACGAGTGTGCTGAAAGAGGAGAAAGGCTTGTGGATTGCAGATCCACTTTATTAGTTTGGACGTGGTGAAGCAGTGACCCCCAGCATTTTCATCTGTTTTCCATGCTTCAGAACTTTTTGTGCTTGGAGTAATTTAATGCGTGCTTGCTAAAATGTGTGTGTGTTCGTATATGTCATTCCTTGATGATGTAATATGAGCCTGTCTTAAATTCTGGTTAATTACTGATGCTAACGTTTCAGTAATACTACCGTACTTTTGGTCATCATTAAACAAAGTGTCTATTAACTGAATGGCCCTTAATGTAAGCAGAGAAATATTATGGACCGCACTCAATCGTACTCAAAAATGAAAATAATCTGACGCATTAGCTTCTGGTAATGTTAGCAAATATTCATTGTAAGCCTTAACAAATGTGACTGCTTCCGAAACTTAAATAGCATTTCATGCTCTGACCTCAATATATGATGATTAACTTTTCATTTCTGTTTTAGTCAAATAAACTACATCATGTTCATCTTATTTTAGAATCATCTTGATTTGTATTTCATTAAGTCCTCACATTATGACATATTTACGACATATTTACACCTCACCACCCCCAACACACCCACACACACGCACAGGCACACAGATACACCCACACACAGACACACACACATATTTACACACACGCACGCACTCTCTTGATTCATTTTACCTGTATGTAAATTACTTTTTACCACACACAGACCTGATTTAGTTGATTTAACAAACAAATAAATGTTTAGCCCCCCCCCGATGTTATGTCACCCTGATTTGTATATCAGTACAGTATTATTATTTTATTATTCATACTATTCATACTATATTAAAAATATATATATTTATTGCGGTGATTTCTAATTCCACCTTTTCCACACAGGATTAAACCACATGAACAAATGGAAATGACAACCAAGCTTTGGTGCTGAAAATTATTTAAAACATTGTATTAATTGAGTATATTTTAGATATTAAAATGTATTGCATTTTATATACTTTTCATGGACTAATTACCAGAAACCTTATTTAAAATTGTGTAATAGTAACATTCAAGAAAAAAAAGTTTACTTTTCCCATCATGCACCAATGTTTCATCATTGTAATATACGTTATTCACAAGAAAGTAATTATAAATATCACGTAATGTGGAGTACTCTGTTTTGTGGATGTTTTTGAAATGTTTTAATGGGATGTATTTGCTACATGTTTTACTGGCCTATACGCGGTCCCAGTTATGTAAAACCAATCAAACAAAACAGGTTTACATTGCTCCTCAAATTCTGGCATAGAGATGTTTACTGATTTATATATATGTAGTATATGAATATATATTTATATATATATATATATATATATAGATATTTAAAAATAAATAAATAAAATGTCTAATTTATTCCACTGTCTATAATTTCAAAATAGATGCCTGTCTATATCTTTGACAAAATAATTTATTTTGTTTTGTGAAGGAAATATGTTTTACAGTTCTCTGTGTAAAGGACGATTTAAAATGATTCTCTTTAATAAAATGGCAAACAAGCTTTGGCGACACTTTGTGTTATGTCTGATGTCTACGCTCTTCGTATAATTGTTTAACATTTTAACGTCCAAGAATTTGACCCGTGGGGGAGAACGTGTGGCTTTTCAAAATTAATTTCTCCACTTACATTGTCAAAACAAAAAGACTGTCTTAGTTTCCTTACCTCATTTTTTGGGGTCGGGAGGACGTCAGAACTTACTTGGGGCGGGGGTAACCTCCAGAAGCGCGTAAGAGATTCCCCTGACGATCTTGAGACATCAGAGCTATGGTTCAATACATTACAGCCCTAGCCCATCCAGCTCCACAATCTCCGACAGTGAAGTCTGCAAGAGTGTTGCTCCATGTTGCTCGTGCTGTTCTGAACACTACATGAGATGGGGGGTGGGGGTCTTGGGGGGGGGGTTTCCTCCGACACTCGCAGTGCCAAGTGAGGCTCAGAGTCTTTGATCTCAGAGCAAGGGAAGCCAAGTTCTCTCTCTCGACACGAAGAGCGGCCTGTTCCAATTACTGTCAGCCTTGTCCGTTCACCATAGGCAAAAACGAGAGGCATCACATGGGTCACCTGATTTGAAGGGGACACTGAAGTAACATTTACATCTACCAAAACCCTATCCCAATTTGGCTCATTCAAGACATGAAATACAAAACCAAAAACTGCGATGTTTAAGGTCAAGAATCAAGTCTCTCTTGTGAGGTTTTGTGATACATTGATCTGCAGTAACTCTGTTAAAAAAACTAAAAACTAAATGAAACCATAAAAACAGGCTATCCCATAATGCTTTTGTGTTACTGATTTCCCAGCTGATATAACATGCTGTTACAAAACCCTGGGTGTAGAGCGTGTCGTTACTTGCAGGATTGCCAAATCCACCAGACGTGAAAAGTAATTTAACAGCAATCTGATGCTTTAATTGCCAGGCAGGGGTACAAATAATGATAAAAACAACCCGGGATACAGGGTGAAAGGGTCATTAATCCAAATCAGTTTCTCTCACAAAAAAAGGTCCAAATTCAAAAACATTCACCTAACTCTTTGGTTCGGCTAAACTGAGCTCCAAACAGGAGCACGTTCCCTTAAGGTACCATACCCAACTAAAAAAAATTATTAACCCATTGCCTACAGCTGTACCAATTTCACAGTTGACGACCATTGGTAATAAACCGACAGGCACTGTAGATAGGCTGGCTGGTATTAAAGGGGCAGAACACGGTCTCCTTGCCCACTGAGCAGGAAACAATTGATGAGAGCTGAAGGCATATTGCTTCTTAATTGGTCTTTCAATCATATTCTCGGATTCAAAACAAATTGGACGGCACATCCAGTCACTGATTTTTACTTCTCCATTTGTTCATCGTTCATTAGTTTAACTAATTTTTTTCCAGGACAGAATGTCTAACGTGACACTAAACCTGAAAGTTAGCTTGATCTTTATTGAACTATTGTGATTCTTTCCATTTTTTGCAGAAGGATGTTTAAACTATTTACAAGCACTCATTGCCTTAAACTACAATGTTCCAGAATCTTAGACTCTCTTAAATGTTTATTTTTATTATTTATTTGTTTTCTCCCCAATTTGTAATTTCCCATGCCCTAAAGTATCTTGGCCAGTGGCTACAAATCCTGCGCCACACACAAAAAGTAGGATCAGTCCCCTCCGATCCACATGCCATTGAGTCACATGTCTCCTTTAACCCATTTAGCACCAATTGGAGGAGTGGCATTTCCTGCCTCTGTAGGATCAAACAGCTGAGTTAAGTCCTGGTAATCTCTGCTCTCCCCAGCCTGGGCAACACTCCGCCAAATGTGTGCCACTGCAGTGCGCTACCTTCACAATTGGCAAACCTTTGAAATCCTGCTTGTGGGTTTAGTCTGTGCTTGGGCAGTGTATGTAAAAACATTGGTTTTATGTCGCTTTTGGCATCCCGTGTCAGTGTGAAACTCAAATACATCGATGTAAGATGGCAGATAAATTGGTCAAGTTTATGATAAACTTTACAGAGAGTTGTGAAACTACCTTTGAAGAAGAAACACTTTAGTGTATGTTGGTGTGATGATATGTGACGTGAATAACTGTGGCTCGCCAGGAAGTGGTCAGACACAGGGAGCTGTGTTGCCCATTTATTGCACATGTTGCAATTAAAATGAACAAAACAATAAACACCCTTTCAACCACAGACAAAACTAAACAGACTCAATATTTCTAGTTAAAAAACCAACAGAAGAAAAAAACCCAAGACACCACACAACATTCAAATAGTTTGGGGAGCTCTGCTTGCGACAAGAGAGATGTCAGCCATTTCTTTTCGAGTCTGTCCCACCAACCTCACTTGAATCTCGCCTAAACTGTATGCTGACCCCCAGTTGCTTAAGGGAGTGCCTTAAGGGACTACCCCGGACTGGAGGCATCCAAACAGGGGCTCATTCTGCAGGGTGGGGCCACACCTCCTTTACCGTAAATGAGCTGCTTTTCTGATCCCTGTGTCACATTCCTCACATGGGCCACAGCCACTATCTACTCCCTGATGAAAAAGGAAGATTGGGGAAACATTCAAGACTGAGGGGAAACTAGTATTCAGTTAAAGCAGTCGAATGGCCTTGAAGGCTTCTGAGTCAAACATCTTTTCTTTCATGTTTTTTTAACCGCAGCAGTACTTTGCAGATATGCACTGCCTCTGCTCTTCTGGTCACAATCAAATGACAGGGAACAAAGGTTAAGATAATAATTCAAAATTCCCTTTTAATATAAAAAAAAAATTAACTATCATTAACGGGGACAGCTGTGAAGCGCTACGCATGCTGAGATTCACAATGTGGGCAGACACGTATGCAGAGGCATTTGTACTCCCCAATTAGCGGAGGGATCAGATCTAGAGACTGCCCTCAACACTCTCATTCTGAATCCAGTGCGATGTGCATCCAGGACGTTCAGACCGTAGAATCTGGGGAACCTGTAGTGAGTTGCCATGACTGCAGCGCTGCACCCTGGAACATCCCCCAAGCAGTGGCCTGTCCTCTCTCTCTAAGAAGATTAATGACAATACCTTAAGATGCACTTGACGAGTAATGTGTCCTGGAGAAACTGAGTGTAACTAGATCGCAAAAAAATGTTGAAGGGAAAAAGTGAAAGATTGGCAATGTGCTTTTTTCAGACCTTTTGTGACCAAATGAATATTATTAATCAAGAAGTAAACAATAAACGTGGAGAAGTATTGGAATACATCAAAAAAACGTTTCTCATCCTACAATGTGGGAAAGTAATTATTGTTCTGTTCGGAGATTATGTTTGGCAAGTTTGACCTGTGTAGAGAGAGGAGTGTGGGTGGTGTCTAAGTGAGACTTGACGTCATTGGCCAATCCAGCCCGTGCAAACCTGACGATGAGGTTGCTTCTCTGATGCGCTGTATAAAACAGTCTTCCTCCACTCACTCGGTCTTTATTGTGGGCATCAAAAAAGAACCAAAATTTCAAAGGAGCACATTTAGAGAAAATTAAGCAAAGATATGCACTTATATAAATGTATTTATTAAATAATGTAGATGATGTGCTAAAAAGCCCTGATGTTGTAAATCCAATCCTGGATATAACTTTTCTGAAGCTCTATATGAGGATGTGGAGAGTTTGTCTTGTGGATGTTTTCTGGGCGACTGTCACATTTTGAGGTTGGGATATTTGCCTGGTCTTAATATCATTGGCATGGCCTCTGAATGTAGAAGACTGCCCAGCCCTGGTGATTCCCCAGTGAGAATATTTTAGCATTGTCTGGGTGTTTCAGACAGGGAAGCCTTGCCTTGCTACGTGGAGAGAACAATCAGCATTTTTTCTACGATGCAGGGCTTTGCTGCATCTCTGCTACTGCTTTGCTGTGTAAGTTGCACTTCCTGTTTTGATGTTGTCATGGTGAAGAGCTTTTACAAGTAGGGTATGTCTGCTTTAGATTACCCAGGGTGTACAAATCATCATTTACACTCCATGAATTTTGAAAATGTGACTATTACAGAATGTGTTTTGCTATGGCAAGAATATGCTATACTTTGCTATGGCCTGAAAAATAAAATATGACCGACAATTGGATTTACCAAGTTAAAAGAACAGGGAGGGGAAAACTTGATGTCATTAAGTGTTGAAGCCTAGGTTGGACTTAAGGACTTAAGACTGATAACCATTACATGGGTGTTCTACCTGTAGTTAAAACCAAAGGTTCAACGAGAGCTTCAGCCATTTTGTCTTCTGCTTCAGCTTCCACCCCCGCTATAATGTGTCTGTTACATTTCACTATTGTCTGCAAAGCACAAATTTTGGGGGCAGGCCTTTATGCATTTTTAGGTGGTTTGGACATCAAATGCAGCCATTCAGTTCACATTCCTGTGAACGGATGAGGGCCACAGAGACCAATTTCACAATTACAAGACAGTCCTAAATCAAAATTTCAATTCAGCCCCATATTCAAGACCATAGTAATAATTAATAGGCAGATCATAATTATTTTAGATTTGTATTCTTTCTGTTGAAATTGTTGTCTGTTGAGTTAGGTTGAGTTGAGTTAAGACAACTGAACTGTTATAGGTTGTACAATGCTGAAGAATGATAGCCCAGTGGGTTGCTGCTGTAGAAGTATAGAACAGGCAATTTATTCAGCAATAAACAAAGCTTTAAAAATTGTTAATATGTGAATGTGTATAACGTTGGCCTTTGTTAAGGTGATCTCATGGGCTAAAAGAAGAACTATTAGTCTCGGCATAACATTTTAACTAGTTCATTTTCTCCCAGTGAGTTGACCAATTGAACACTGAAAGTAAGATGCAAATGGATAAGATACAGAATATGATCCTTACATTTTGGAAAATTTAATAGGAAGTCGCATCTTAAATGTAGGTAGAGACGCTGAGTTACACGACCTGAACGACAGGCCTTATTTGTACATGCAGTTTGTTGTGGTTTCTGGAAAAGCCAATTACTTTAACAACTGTTATTTTATCTGAGATTTTAAAATTAAACAATATCTTGTCTAGACAAAGCTTAAAGGAGGAAAAAAAAAAGATGTAAAAGATTGTAAAACTAGTTTCCAGTGAGGGTCTAATTTTAGTGATGCCACATTTGGAAACATGGCACCATTCAGCTAATTTGCTCACTTCTGCAAGATGGAGGGTCTTGTTCACAGTTTTGCATCAACACATATGCCTTCTGGTGGGAGTCGAGGTCTTTGGCAAACTGGAGCTATAGTGAGAAAGGCAAACACCCGCTATGAGAATTCTACCACAGTCTGAAGATCACAGACTGGGGTTCACTTTATGGCTGTTTATTAGAGTGACACTGTGAAGCTGGGTGAAGATCCAGTACTCCCAGGTCATTGTAGTCTGACCCAAGCAAGGCTGTCATGCCACATGGTGTGACCTCATCGACTCTCTAAAAGTTTACAGGCAACCCCACAGAAGGAGAGGTACGAACAGGTGCCCAACACATGGGACAAAAAGACATGTCACTGTTGAAGGAAAATTTAATTGATTAATTAATTAAGTAAAGTAAAATATAAAAAAAAACAGTTATATGATTTTTATCATATGCTTTCATTTTTTACCCATCAACAATAAGGAGTCCCTTATTTTGCAATCAAGTTAAGGAGGCTAGCTACTCCTGAAATAAAATCAGTAAGATATTAAACAAACACATATCCATAAAAAGAGGTTAAATTGTTTGATTCAAGAATTTAAGTTCCCATGTCTCCTAAATTAATAAAATAATCATATTAAACTCAGCACTATCATTCACAATAAAATCAACTGTTCATTGAAACAGTTTCACTCAGTGATTTGCTGTTGCTATGTGATGAGATGCTTATGTGTGTCAGTGTCTCTCTGACCTCTGAGAAGTTACACATGCTTTGCTGTATAGAACGTGAGTTGCATAACCCCAACCGAAATGGGTTTGTTTCTGTATGCATGTTGTTGCCATAACTGGAACTGCCGTCTGTCACAGATCTTAAATGATGTGTAGTTCTGAATAAATCCACCAACACAAGTGCAGAAGGAATGAGCATAGGTTTGTGCAGCAGTATTCAGATACTGATCAGGTGAAAGTAAAAAAATAAAAGGCTACGTGCACCTTCTTTAGCTATGGTTTCACGGGTACCTTGAGTTTTTTTCCACTGGACATTCATTAACAGACAGTAAATTATTAACACACATTTTGTACTGTGCTTCATTCTATTATATCATACATATACATAAAATAACGGCTCTGTATAAGCATTTCTAAGCAGGACTTCTTTAAACAACTGAATCACTGAAAACCAACACAGACACACTCATGCCTTCACTTAACAAAAAAAAACACCTCTTTACTGAGCATGTGAATGCTCCGTTCCTCCGCTCCCCCAAGGAAGCCTTCCACTTCCAGCACCCGCTTGCTTCGACAATTACGATTTAGTTGCACAGCAGACGCTCTTCTACCCAAAACGTACATGCACCACTTCAAATTTTACATTCACCCACTTCACAGAGCTGGATATTTTACTAAAGCAATTCAGGTCAAGGATACAGGCCAATTTGGTGGAGAGTTGAACCAACAACCTTTCAGTTACAGACCTGTCACCTTAACCAATACACCACCAGCTGACCTACGCTCATACCCATTGGCTAAGACCAAAAGTGGATGGCTGAAGTATAAAACACGTGGGTTAAATTCCTGCATGATACAGCACTCACACCTTTCCTCTTCAGCCACGTTTAAAAATCTTTAAATATATTTAAATAATAATAAAGCAATGATAACGTCTGCATGTAAACCGCTGCTCTTTGGCTAATAGTTTTGGTTGTTTGTTTTTCTTGCAATTATGTCAAAACAATTAACAAGCCTAACAGTAGGAAACAAACATACTGTTTCTAGATAGCTATTCTGTAACTTATTTTCATTGCAAGTAACGTTATCTAACGTTAGGTATTCAACTGCAGTTTTTCTGTAAGGGTTATGATAAAAAAAATAATAATACCAAAGACTGTGTAGCCTGCAGAGTTGCCCGACGGCAGCTAGGATACGAGGATACTAGGCTGTGGACCTAAAATTTAACTTTTAACTTTTGATTGAAAAATATGTTAACTTACATTTGTAAGCTAATTTGATTTGCGTTACTATGACTGTAAACCTATCCTAATCCTGTCAACGTTTGCACTCAAATTTGCCATGTCAAACAAACGTCAAATAAATATTACCCTAATATTTAAACACGGTTTAAGTAAAGCTATAGGCTAAATAGTTTTTTCTGCGTCCCATGTTGCAGCTACAGTTTCAGTTTAAGTTCTCGTAGATAGCTTGTGATTCGGTATTTGTGTTAATTGCTAAGAACACTAGCCGATCAACTTGCTCATTGTCCATAGGACAGTCCAGGGAGTTTGCTGTTCGCGATGTTGCCTAAGAACATATGTTCTGATCGCACAGAAAACCGTGGAATGCTCGAGAACGTCTACGCTAGCTGTATGTGGTGAGGGTATTTTGTGTTTCCCAACGTGTATCAAATCATGAGGATTGTTGTCCGCCGGAAAAGGTGTTTCAATCCTAGATTTTGTTACCAAAATCAAATCAAAGCTAACCGGACGGGCAGTTGTACTTCCTCACCCTTGCTGTAAGATTCGTGGCAAAAAGCTGAGATGCATTTGAATTGCCAATTCCAAGTTTTCAGTGAGCACTACAGTTAAAGTTGGCAAGGTGGAATTAACACTGTCCATGTTTTTCAGCTTCATGAATAGATCCTGGCACAGGATATTCAGTGTAGTTTTTCTGTATAATTTACTAGCGGATTTGTTTGATAACTTAACATCCCCCATCTGTCCTAGGCACAATTCTTTGGCAGTTTATTGAATTTGGCATTAGCACGTTAGTAGTAGCAGATGCAAACTCTGTAACACAGTGAGCAACCTTTATTTATAAGTGGAATCAGTTTCTCTCAAGTGAATAATGAAAACAAACATACCATTTTATTTATGCACACATTCCAAGCTTTGTAAATTTTGTAGTTTACTGATATAATGAAATGGCTGGGAAGCTCAGCTGTTTAACTGTAGGTCAAGAACTCTTGAGACCACTGTAATCTGACCCTAACAAAGCTGTCGTGCCAAATTATAGAATTTTTTATATTCTTAATACTCTCCCTGGTTCCTTGGTTTTATCAAGCATGTCTCAAATTTAAATGAATGTATTTCATACAAAACAATTGAGAACATGAACATTTTTGGCATGAGAAATTTGATGACTACCTGATGAACAAAAGGGTAAATGTGTTCCCTTTCTGCGGTTTGAAGCAGTAATTTAGAAAGGCCGTCATTCCACCACAAGTTCATTAATCAAATCCATCCAATACATGCTGAGTGCCAACCATGGCACTTGCTGAATTTTCTTCTGTTTTTTATTTTTATTACATTTTTTTACTGATTGAAGTTAAATACAGTTGGATACTATATATATTATTGTGGACCCACAAGGCAAAAACCACCTTAAGCATATTAACAGCAGGACATTGGATCTTATTTTGATTGATTTTTGCTCTTGCGTTGATAGTACTTAACGGACGTTCTTATGCACAGCCATGTATGTAAACAACTTACCATTTTCACAACAGGATACTTACTGATTCAGTTCATGTTAGGTATAACAGGGTACAACAGCAAAGGTGGTGATTTAAGAAGGAAACATTTTGGTTAATCACTGAAACACGTCTTGTTTGTCAACAGCCCAATTCTTGAGTTCAATGCTTTGAAGTTTATCCACGGGTGTAAATTGAGGGTAAATTAATTGTATTGGCTGTTGTCTCTTTATAGCAGTTGACCATTGTGATGGGTGGTGATCCAAGTGACACTCGCCTGCATTGTGAAGATCAAAACTCCACCTGTGCACAGGACCTGGCAATACGGGTAAACTAAAAGATCTTTCGCCATACCTTTTCAGTAGAGTGCACTTATAAATACAGCATTTTCTCTATAGGATATCGGAAGGGAATATTTGATCAGTTGGGATATAGATGGATTCTGTTATTTATGATATTTTATGGCATCCTGTGAAAATGTCTGAAATGCTGAAACACTTAAAATAAATTATATTACAATCCTACATTACTACTAGATTGATTATGAAGCAAAAAAAAAACCTGTGGCTGCTAATAAGTAGCTAATATTGAAAATTGGACTGAAATACCCCATGTCCTACAGATCTCATTCAGTTTGACCTCGACATGTATTGGTGTGCAGTTTTTGTTAACTTGCGGTTCATTTGCATCAATCCAGAACCATGCTAACAATTTTTTTAAATGTCTTTATTATTATTATTATCATTATTTAATGCTTTTGTACTTCCTCATGATGTACAAAAAAACTTTAGCAAATATGCAGCAGCATTGCTAAGTTCAAATCCCATGAGAGTCTGTGTTTATGTATTCTCGAGAAGTGTTCTTCACCCTGAATTTCTTCAGAGCACATCCAGCTGTATAAAAACATACAGTTCCAGGTGTGTGTGTGTATATATATATATATATATATATATATATTTTTTTTTTTGTAGGTTTTCAATGCAATAGTTAATAATGCAATAAGGTACTTTACTATTATTTTATTTTTTTGGATGCTTCTTACAGCATACCCAGGTAAAACACACAAGAAGGTTGCAAAATATTTCATACCCGCTTGTAAAAAATATTACGCCCATGCTAAAAATTTGTCTTTTGGCCATCTTTGCGGCTATGCAGTGGACAACACGTATTTTGGACACTTTCCTCAACTGTAATCTTCCATAACTTTTTGCCCACATGGCAAATAGATGTACATCAGTGTATTAAGGTTACAGAATTTCCACATGACAAAATATACTGTGGTATTTCTGATAATTCTGCCTAGGTACTTTTCATACGATATATTGGTCCCAAATATTTGATTCATTACTAATTTATTAGTACTGATTATTTTCTAACTGATAGTTGTTGGTGGATTGGTCTGTATTTTCACATTGAGCACCTGAATTTCACCTTTTACCCTCTGATGAACCTATGGAATTAAGTTTGAAAACATCATGAATTTTATGAGAAGATTAAATCGAGTATTTTTGGTAAAGAAAGTTAACTGCTGAGTTCTTTCCAAAAATCTGCTGAATGGCAACTTTATGCGACATGAGCTTTTTGTTTACTTATTTTCGTATTCCAATTGCCAGAAATTACTCTAGAGTTTACTATTATTTTTAAAATGTATATTACAATTATGCTTAAGTCAATACAATTTAGCATTGCCTTTTGCCTAAATGTTTTAATACATGTGCTTTTTTAAGGTGACGCCCACCAGGATTACAGAAAGCACTGGGACCAACTCATCACTCAAGCAAATTGATTTGTCCTTGACCAAAATCTTGGGGTCCAGTGAAAGACATGGGACAGCGGAGTCCGGGCCAGCAAGGCCCAGTAGTCAAACGCCTGTGGTATCATCTGATCCGCCTCCAAAGGACCACATTCATAACATAGGAACACAATTAAGGGCACAATCTGGGCTAGAAGCTGACCTTGATGAAGTGAGTGGAACCGAGAATATGGACAAATCAAAGACACAGAACATGGGAACCAGACCCAATGAGATGTTTGCATCTGAGACGACTACAGTGCCAATTATTCGTGGTGATTCAGGGGTCAATGGTACAGGTTATAGTCCTGCAATTAAAGATGGACTACAGGGCGCAGGTACGTCAGTGCCCCCTCCAACAACCACTGGGACAACTATAACAGGAGCACCAGAAGAACCAGCACCTCTTGGGACTGTGGTGCTCACCAATAAAGCAGATCCCTCTGAGTCTACACCTCTGGCAGCCCCAAGCACAGTGCATGATCAAAAATCAGGGTTACCGGCTGAAGAAGGCGCTGAGTTAACAGCAGGGCCGTCGGTGGAGGCCATCATTTCAAGCACAACTGCGTACAGAGAAAGTAATAATAATCTTATAGGTAGTACTGAGTCAGAGAAGGTTCTTAATGCAACAAATTCACCAGTGGAGACAGGGAAACCGATATCACATCATTACGAAGACGAACTTCTGCCAACGGAATACGGGGAGTCTGTGGCGCAAAGAGAGCTTGCAGAGCCCGTAAACTCAGTAAGCAAGGAGACACTGACGGGGCAGACGAGAATCAATCCCCCTTCGGTTTCTACCGTGGGAGTTAATGGCACAACGATGAAAACAGAGCGTGCAAGAGAAAATGTGATGACTCTTCAAACGGTGCCAAAAGATTCAAAAGCAACAAACAACGCTGGTTTCGAGGCTGTGCTGCCCGACGATTCGGCCAATCGGACTGGCCCAAATGTCTCTACCGAGATGCCTGAGAAAGTGGGTACCACGCCTGCGTGGAAGCCATTTCCGCAAAGTAAGCCAGATGGGACAGGGGAGCCCACATCCAAAAGTCTCTTTGACAGGCAGCCCCCTGAAAAGGCAATCTTGACAGAATCAGGGAAGACCAAGAAAGTGGAAGCTGTCACTGCACCCACAGCACAATCCGTGCCAAAGATAGTGCTGGCCGCTGGAGAAACCACCATCGCACCGACTAAATTTCCGGGACTGACAGCGGTCGATGAGATGGGCACAGACACCACGGCAGAACTGACGGATTTGGGGGACAACAGAGGGTCACGACAAGGCAAGCCTCGGGTAACCACAGGGGAGTCTAAAGAAGGGAGGGGCGTAGTAAGGAAGGACATATTTATAGGGCAACCTGGAGGATCAGAGCAGGACTACTGCAGTCTAGGCATGAATGGTACGGCGCTTTCCGCAAACACTGCGGAGTGCACAAAAAGCCCCGTCCACGTGTCAGGTAAAGTACAGAGCACTTCCCCTTTCACAGCCAGCCTTCGCAGGGGCATGACGACTGAGGCCAGAGTGTCTGTGGGAAGCATGCGGTCATCAGTCTCTTTTTGGCCCAAGTCTTTCCCCTCTCTGACCAGAAACACTGAGGAGGGTGTTGTGGGCAATCGCAGGGGAGGCAAAGGGGCTGCCGCCAAGGCTGTCTGGCCCTTACTCAGACCTCATCCCTTGGCAAGGGGTCTCTTTCTTAAACCTCAGAGGATGCTGTATTCGCCAGGGATGAAAATCCTCTTCGTTCCTGTCATTTCAGCAACTCTTCCACCAGGAAACACCAGCTGGCATGGAGGACTACGCCACAGAGTCGGTCCGAGAGGGCAACCGGTTAGTGTCATATGCTGAATATGCTATTTGTTTATTCATTCAAGGAATGCGTATTTGTTAGTCTAAAAGATGCCATTCGTATGTTGTTGTAAATGTCCAGGGAAGTGTATTTCCAGGGGAAATGTGTGTTCTCCCACATTATGGTATAAATGTAATAAACGTTTTCCATCACTTCATCCATTTAACTTGTTTGAAATATGCTTTGTGGCATCATTTGTTGAACATTGTCCTGCCTGTCAATTTAAAAAAAAAAAAAAAAAACTTCCTTAAACATATCCATTGGTGTTTTTGATGAAAAACACAATTTCCATGAATTTTCAAAACCAATCCCTTTCTGGGCAAATACTGATACACGTGTCTAGTACACGGCCAGCTGTGTTGAAAAGGCATGTCGCAGCCTGAATTGGCATGGAAGCTTTCAGAGCACTGGAATGCTGACTGTAGCGTTTAGATCCCAATACACTCAAATTTCCAATGTTTTACTCCACAGTGAAGCACACTAACTCAAAGTGCTTAAGCATCCAAGTCTTTTGATAATCCGATTTTAGAGACATTCACGGCCTTTATAAGACATGGAAATGACAGCTTTAGTGCCCTGGGTAAGGGAGCCTGCCAGTAAGGTAACCAGTTTCATAAATAAGGTCATTGGCAGGTCATGCAAATGAAAAATCAAAACAAGGCAACAAACCTTTGGTGTAACTGCAGCATTGGTTTAAATGCAGCTCTAGGCATAGTTGTCTTCTGAACACACACCGCCCGACTCATTAACAAGCAAGTCACATGGGCAGATAGGCAGGCCATCTGAGAGCCTTCATCTAAAATTGAATTTGTTCAGACCTTATTCAATTAAGACTGGAAAAGAAAAGGAGAAGATCATTTACATCCACTGCAAAAGGCTTTATAAATGTGTTTCAGGTCAATCTGAGTTATAGAAAGAAAAATTATATTAAAAAGGTAGGCAATGCATAAAAATTAATTGATAAGGCCTGTGATACCACTTAAGAAGCCTGGTTTTCTGAATTACCTACAAAATAATGCAGTAACTCCCTCTTCTGGTGCTTATGTGCTACTGCAATTTTCATTTTTTGTGGAATGCAATAAGAATGAATGGCCTTGTTTACATTTTTCAAGAAAAAATAGATGGACCTTCATGCAGAGTTTTTTTTTTTTATGAAGTCTTAGTCAGTTGAAATTGCTTACGCATGGTGACTACGACAAGAAACATGTTGTGTTGTTTGCATTGAACTTTGAGAAATCAATTATATCACCCGGTACATCTGCCATTTGGAGATTCCCTTATTTCATAGACCAGTTTAATGGTATCCATGGTAATTATTTTGTCAGCAGTTGTTCCTGTTGTGTTTTACAGGGGTATCAAGGCCCTCCTGGATTGACTGGACCACCTGGACCTAAAGGAGATAAAGTATGTCCACAAATGAAAAATTGTACAAAGACTGATAACCATTGTTCATAATGTCTGTATTTTTTTGTCCAGTAAGTTGGTCGTGTTAAACTGCAAACTTGCCAACAATTAATTTTAAAAAGGCTGAGGAACAGGGGCTCTAAAAAATCTGAACAGTACCCCTGCTACGCTACCCTGTGAATTTCGTTAAATGTAGACACTGATTCACTCAAATTGATGTCATGAACTTCTCCAGAGGCTAACCAGAACCAAAAAGACACTGAAGGATTTGTGTTGGAAAGACTTAAATCTTTTTGGACTCTCAGTAGTATTTTTTATTTTTCTCAGGCTAAAAATTTGTCATTTATCATGTTTTACAAAACACTGCTGGACCATTTGATGATAAGTCTTTTCCCTTTCCTGCACAGTAACTGTAAAATAAATAAATAATATTATGCTATCTCTACAATGAATCTCAACTAACCCTAACAATGGAGAAATGTCTTGAGATTTACATGACCTGTTGTCTGATTTCAGGGCTATGCCGGTGTCATGGGTCGTACAGGGCGCACAGGTTACCGTGGTCCTATTGGTCCACCTGGGATGCCTGCTATTGTTGTATGGAAAACCTCAGAAGAAGAGTGGCAGGCATTTAAGGTGTTCTTAATTTCACGTACCTCTATTTCAGGGAGATTCAAGTCTTTATGCCTGCCCGGCTCAGGAGACCACTGCGTCCACTGTTTATTAATTTCAATCTCAAACGTCGGGGAATCACATATATGCGAGCAGTAACAAATGAAAGCAGTTTGTACTTGGGTCAGTAGCTTCAGCTATTCGTTTATTCTCCCCTACAGAAGAAGAAATTTTACAAAAAGCTTGTCGGAACTTGGCCGGTGAGTGAACGTAGTGGCTTCCCTTTTCTGTTTTGTCTGTTTGTGGGGGGGTTTTTTTGTATCGTGTCTGTTTGGGTTACACCGTTTTCCCGCTGAACTGTGTTGTCTTTCGCCTTGCAGTTTCCTGACCTTTCATTGAGGCACCATGCCCTTGTTGTCAGAATGGAGTGATAGAGCCATTCAGGGCTTAAGATGTGGTCTTAGCCTTCGCTCAGCTCCTGTCAGAGGCTGCCTGGGAGTGCAGTCGTTACTGCGCCTGTGTGCCTCAGTTAGAATTTCAGGGTTTAAATATAGGACTGTATTGAATATGTCATTGAGGTATTTTGATAATGTCCTTTGATAATGAAAAATTAAATAAATGAAAACACACTACCGATTAATGTGACGTACCACATGTTCTCATAAACTAGGAGTCTATTTAAATAGATGGCTAGAACGTGAGCTCACATGTGTTTTTCTCCACCTCCAGAGACTGAAGGGGCCACCTGGGCCTTATGGACCCCAGGGAGATCCAGGGCCACTGGTAAGTACCCGGTGATTAATTCAAACATCAGGGTTAATGTAGTACCTGAGGGAGACCAATTCCATGTTGCGTTCGTGTTAACACTTCTTCACACAACGTGTTTAACGTTTTCTTAGCGTGTTATATATGTTTTACAGTTTACTTGTTCGACTTTTTAATTTCTACCTGACTAGAGAAAAAAATATTAATATTCGGTTCATCCAAACAGTGAACTACAGTTTGAACTTGTAGTTTGGCACTATAAAATGTTATAAAAGACCACCGTCAAATACAACCTAATAAACAACTAACTGTTAAAAACCTTCATTGGTGCACTGACCAATTAAATCGGTAGTAGGACCCCAGGAGCCAGTAGAGGCTTTCTGAGTGCCAGCTTCAAATATGGATTGATTTTTGCACCATGGTTGGTGTAAAATGTTACTATCAAATGTATGCATTTTCAACTGGGAATCCTGCTCCACTCATCTCAACCTGTGGATCAGAGAAAAAAAATGAGACGAGCTAAAGAGACGAGCAATCAAAAATCATGACGGAAAAAATAATCCTATAGAAGCTATGTGGGAAAACAAACTGATTTTACTGCCTAATTCATAATTTTGTTTATGTTCTTTTCAATTAAGTGAATTAAAACTTTTTTTTTTAGTTTGAAGGTCAGGTAGCTCAAACAGAGCCAAAGTGAATACTAGTTCACCTGTTACCATCCGAATGGTTTTATTCCCAGTTCAGAATCTCTTTTTTTTCCCCCAGGGGCCACCAGGTATTCCTGGAAAACAAGGGAGGAAAGGAGACAGGGGTATAATCGTAGGTATCTCTGTTTTATCACCCAATGGTCTTTCATTGGTTTCCATGTTTCCATTCTGACCGGGGCCTGGGTAGACACATTCTTCATTTTGAAAATCCCAGTGGGGAAAATGCCTTCCATTCTATTGAACTGGAAATTAAACACACTTTGACGCTGCTGTTATCTGTTTGGATGAGTTTCCAACATGCCTCTTTTTAGTATATCACCAGCTTACTTCTATGACATCATTCTTCCCCATCACCAAATGGCCTTGACATGAATCTTATACATATTATGGTACCGTTTACATTAATATGATATATAGTATAATATGATACTTCATTTTTTATTGTTGCCTGTATGAATGTGCGAAAATAATACACATTAAATACAACCGTTCATGGGCCTTTTTTTATATTAATTCTTAATCGTTGCTATGAGCACAGAATTATTAATGGCCAATGTTGCAACACTGAATTAAACTCACCCAGGACCCAATATCACACATTTGCCTTGGCACACATTAATAGCCTGTGAAGTCTAGACGAGCCAGGATACCCAGACTGAGTGCATAAATGGCGACGCCGTGCTGGGGCGGCAGACAGAACAATCTTTCCCGAGCCAATTTGTGTTCCAGGAAAAGGCCGCAGCATCGCGTCGGGGGTTTAAAACTTGTACCTGCGTCCACATTAGGCTTTCACATCAATGTCACCACAACCACTGATGGACACACCCTGTCTCTTTTGGCAGGGGCCGCCAGGACCCCCAGGAATGCCAGGCCCCCAAGGAAGACCTGGACTAGATGGGATCCCTGGAATAGATGCTGACTGTGGTCAACCAGGACCAGCTGGGTTGCCGGTAAGAAACCAGGAAATTCAACCTGTTTCAATCTAATTAAAAAGACAGTAAATCAAATATTTAACAGTGCAGTGGAAAGAGGAAAATCTGATTAACTACAGCGACAAATAACAGTAGTTATTCAATCAACTCTTCTTGTGAACTAAATATCGTCATTCATTTTCCTTTCTCATAATGAGAGGTTTTGACATTACTCTCTAGAACATGGAATTGAAGTACTGAATACATAGAACCACGATCGTATTTACGCACACATGCACTTCTCTGCTTGTCTCTCCAGGGTCCGAAGGGGTACAGAGGGGAGAAGGGCAGCAGAGGGGACCCCGGTGAGTGGGTAAGAACGGCCTTGATCTCTTTGTGGATTTCTAGTTTGTTTATTTCACGCGACTCCTGAGGAAACCATCAGATGAAACTTGGTATAGACTGTATGATGCAGTCAGGTCTGCCATGCATTTTGTCTCTATCTGAGCTTTAGCTTCATGACCAACTATGGAAAAACTATAAATAATACGGTTGTGTTTTTTTGCGCATTGTTTGTGTGTTTGGAAAATGGTAGCTAAACATTGTTCTAACCAGTTTGTTTGGGCAGTTATACATTTTTAATTGAAAGTGCACTGTTCTCGAATGGAATCATTTCAAACCTGTGGTGCGTCGATCATTCTGTGATTACATTTTAATTTGAGAATACACACATTCCTGTGAACACTGGGTCAGTTGCCAGAGACTTTGTGATATCAGACATTGGACTGACTAAGACCGGGCCAAAATCAGAACTTTGACAACTTGCTAATCGAATTACAAAGTGCAATTAGCGGGGAAACAGACTTTACACTCTGCCGCTTCATGAGAAAATTGTTCGTAATTAAGAGAGGACTTGCATAATAATTTATCAATAACATGTTCCTTTTTAATTTAAAATAATCTGAGCACTCAATGCATTTGAACAAATCAGGGCATTTCACTCATAAACCAAGTTAGTTATGGACTAGCTTAGTTAGAACATTGTGGACTACTTTGTTGGATACCCTGCCAGAACTCACATTAGGACTGCAAATTTGTGAAGCAGTTTGAGTTAAATTTATCCCGCTGTCTGTGTGCACTATCAATTGCATGTTTGATGCAGTTGGTGATTTGCGGTCACCAACTATGGTATTAGTGGCAATGATCCATACACCATCCAACCACCTATGTACATTACAATAGACACATTGTGCTTAAATTAAGTTAATTCTTCTCAGGGCTACCAGGGTGAAATGGGACCACAAGGGAACAGAGGAAAAAAAGGCGAGAAGGTAAGATTCTCTCTTGCAGTGACCTTGCA
>JAOYSI010039278.1:0-28616 GCA_025775065.1 Hiodon alosoides
TTCACACACGCAGTCCAACAGGTGAAGAAAGGTGCAGGAAATCAGAATCTGCAGCACCTTTGGTTCTTTAATTCCAGATAATCCAGAGAGAGCGATAGAGAGAAACAGCAGCAAATAGTCTTCTTTCCCCAGCTTACATAGCTCGTGGCATAGCCTTCCCAAAAGTGTGGTTCGAACACACTTGCTCCAATTCACGTTCACTGTACTTGCTCACATTGGAACACACACAGACGCACACATGGAGACACTGGCGGCTCTGGCAACAGTTGTTGGGATTAAGCCACTCCCCTCCCTCCCTCCTCCTCTCTGAGCCGTTGCCTGGCAACCAGTTTCAGCTGGGCTGTCCCTCAATGGTGACATGAACAGGAATGAGAGTTTCGGATTGCAGCACTCTTGCCTCTTGGACACTTGTGGGGTCATTTGTGTTTTCAGATTTTTCTGTTGAACCAATCAGTACTTCTAAAGATAAAATCCATGAGATTTCTACCCATGGAATAACAAATAATTTACGGTTATCGTTTTTCCGTAATTATTTCAAAATTTTTAATATAAAAAGGACTGAGGTCAATGCAATAGTAACTCACAGCTATGTGGACATCACCGAGATCCTAAGTGCTCAACCCCCCCTAGACCCAACCCTGTTTTGGGTGAGCAGCAAGTTGATGTGAAAGACACACACAGGCATATTCACAGTTCCAACATTGCCTCACTGGGGGCAGAAACTCTCCAGTGCATTAAAACGGCATGTTGGAAACCAGGACTACTGGGGTAACAAGCACATGAGACTGGCTAATAAGAGCATAACTGCAGGCAGTTTAAATTGTATTAAGTATTTCTAGATTACTTCCAAATACCAGTATACCAACATCATCATTTTAGTGTGCAGAAAATCTTTGATTGTATGAACTTAATTCAAAAGAAACTACTACCACTGAAAGTATAGCAAATCAAATTAGTGCCAAAACCAGCTGAACATATTACGGAAACAAAACGCAGAAATGATACACAGAAATTAAATTCTGATCAAAACATTGGAAAAAAAATAAAAATGAGAAAGCATTACAAAAAGGTGCTTACAATTTATTGGTCCTCGTTAATCTTCGAGTGATTTCGTTTCAGGCTGAAAGTTTCATGAGAAGGTTTGGACTTTTCCCACAAAAGATAAATCTCACAGGTCAACGTAACTGACGTGGACAGAACTGTGTTTGCTCATTTGGGGGGGGATGGGGAAAACATTCTTATGTCACCGTGAGGCTGCGGAGGTTACCGCGCTCTGTGGAGCTGGCCGTGTCACAGGACTAGCCTTGTGTGAGAGGCCAAGCTGGGGCAGCTCTTCCAATCCCGTTCAATAACACAGCCAGCCCAGTACATCTGCACCCGCCATGTCCACACCAGAAACATTCGCGTCAGCCCACTCCATCTTGTCTCAACAAATAACAATAACAATAAGCATTTCAGGCAGAAGGAGGTAGGGTTTGGGTGGGAAATCTACCAATTTATGCATTAATGTGTAACACTACACATTCTCTACATTGTCTACCTTATGCTATAGCTCAATGGACTGGTAGCCGGCTAGTTAAACGTTGAAAAAAATATAAGGGACATTGAATACTTTGTTATAATTTATATATTCAATAAAATAAAAACAAATAATGTATCCAGAATTTCAATATCAGTCAAACATTGGCACGCATTAGCTCTTTCATTTGCAGAATGACAGTAAACTATAATCTTGAGACAAAAAAATGTACTTACATTACCCAGGCATTTCAGGAGGTACAGCTGAGCTGTACTAGCACAGCTGATGCTATTAAAATCCAGTTATTCAGGATGCAGTTAGGCTCAGTAGTAATGTCACGGTTCACCTTCACCTCTTCTGTTAGTTTTTCACGTTTTTCAATCAACCAATTAACATTTCACTAACTCACGTGCACCATTTTGTTCATTCTTTGTTTTCATTCGCCCTGCACCTCTCAACTTGGTTTCCGTTTTCCTTATAACCCTGTCACAAAGGTTTTGTCGAGAGGATCATTGTTCTTGCTTTCATGTACCCGTTTCCACGTGTTATTAAAGATTATGTTTAGGTTGGACCACGACTAAGTCTCCTCGCTGTGCCTCGAAAGCCGAATCTGGCCGGGACTCAGCCCACGTGGGAGCTGCACTTGGGTTCATCCCTGCTCTTGAGCCCCGCACCCCGTGACATGTAACAATAATATCTATATCGATCAAACAAAACAATTATGTTTGAGGTTTTGTCCGAGGGATTTTTTGTGGTGTTTAGATACGGCTGTCCTTGTTTGATAAAGCCATTGGATGCCTTTCAGCAATGTTCTTATTGGAAGATTCATCACTAAATCAAAGAGGGGACCCAAACTTTCCAGTCTCTGAAGGGCTACAATTCATGTGGGGCAGTGCTTCCTGTTTGGCCCCATCCCTCCCCCACGGTGGGCTTTCTAGAAAGTCAGGAATTTTACTGGATTTGTAAAATCAACAAGGTTATGAATGTGATAATCGATCAGAACCGATCCTGGCCGCTCTACCGCCCTCCTCTTATAGCCCTACAAAACTAGAATAGCTATACAGGGCCAGCGCACAATGCAATTTCATGAATACCCAACCATATCTTGAGCCTTTTCACAGTAAAAATCCATGTATTTACACAGCGGGAAATACAGAAGCATTTTTTTAGCCTATATTTGCAGTGATCAGAATACTTACCACTGATTTTATTAAAATCATTGGTTATCATGCCAGCTTAGCCCATGGCGGGAAAATAATCCATTCCATATCATTCATTTTATTTGGACTTCAGTGGTGTTTGTTAACATGATAAATCGTATCATCATCATCTTTTTTATTTATTGCCACTGGCGATGGGTGAAAGGTCACTCAGAAACAGCCACAGAACACCATGCAGTTTTGATGACTGATGACCTTACGCTACAACCTTTCCAGTCCGAACCTTTCTCTCCAGCCAGCTCTGCAGCCACTTTTAATGTCTTTTAGATTTCTGGGCCCTGATTGTGGTTCCCATCAGCGCAATCACTCAGGTGTGCAACAAGGTCCCAGCTCTGGGCGTGACCCCACGCATGGCTTTCCATCATGACAGCCCTGGGCGTTGAGGGTGTGGCTCCTGGCTGCGTGTCACAATAAGGTAGCACTAATTAAAGTCGTGGGTGTTCAGTGGAAATAAAAGCATTGCTACTTCAATTGAGGGAGTACGTATTCCACTATGGCGGCAAAAAGACGAGGGCAAGAAGTGGGCCTCGGACCTTGTGATATCCCGTTGCATGTGGGGGAGATGACACACCTGAGTTGGGGGGGTGGGGGCAGTCACCTGTCTTTCTCACACTGGGCACCGCTATTGTTCTCACCCGGCCGCGACGCCTCGTGCAAACTGAAAAACAGTCGACCGTGGTGGGAGTTGAATCGCATGGAAACCAGGTTCAGAGTCTCCCTCGCTCCGAGTGTATCTCTCTCTCTCTCCTTTGCTGCTCAATATGCTTTTGGGCCTGGGGTGTTGAACACTGCAGCATGGCTCATCGGAGCAGGTCCGTCCAGAACGCTTGTAAATCAGAAGGGCAGAAATGAAGTGTTTGTCATTGACGCAATAAACATGTTTTCATTGCTAGTTTCACTGCTGCTGAGAGATTATTTGCTATACTGCCGCTGAATGGGAGAGCCATGCCAGATAAAAAAAGGTTTTACGTCTGTGCTACCATACCGTCACACTATGGAAATGTAAATGAGGGGGAAAAAAACTAACCCAATTCCCTCTGTTATTGTTGTTTCAGGGGAGGCCATTGCAAGCAGAGAGTGCCCTCTTTCCTGTCTGGATGGCAGCATTTGGTTCAAAGCAGCATGTGGACGGGAAAGGGGTCACACGAATCATGGCCACCCACCTTGCAACACCAACATTAGGGCGGACAATTTGAAAAAGTTCCAGGAAATCCAACGGATGCAAGTCCACAGTTTCAGAATCTGCATTCGGTTTTGTGCTAGCTACTGTAGTTTAGTATATATCCCTATTTAAGTGCCTTGTTTTAAGGGTACATTTCTCCCAGTACTCTTGCTGCAGCTTGTACCCGTGTACAAAGTACAATATATATATTGATATTGATCAGTCTTACTTTTATTAACTTAACGCGCCATTTATTACCACACATATATGCAAGAAAATATGTCTGATCTAGGAATGTACAAAGAATCCCATTCATTTCAATGGAATTTTTAGTTAGGACCCTAGTACAAATGTCATCAAGCTCAAATGTCACATATAAAAGCTTACTGAAAAGACAAATTAGTCTTTCATTTAAGATAGGTTTGCTCTGGGCGCCACCTTGCCCTCCAAGGGGTTTGCATTGAATATCTCCAATATCCTTTCACCCACATTTTTGGTTATGTCAAGGAACAACCGTCTACTATGTTACTACTTTATTTCATTTAAAGCTAGCGGTTAGAAACCGCCGCCCCCCTGGGCTTTTCACGCATAACAGTCTCTAGGGTTTACCAAGAATGGTAACAAAGAAAAAACATCACTGCCAGTGGCAGTCCTGCGATTCCAGGATTTTCCGTAAGCAGCATAAGTCAAAGGATTCATCTTGCTTGGTTTCAAAGGTGCAGGCGGGTGGCGGTGGTGTGGGGAATGTTTTCCTGACACATGTTAGGTCCCTTGATACCAACTGAGCAACGTTTGAAAGCCACAACATAACTGAACATCGCTGCTGACCGCACGTGTCCCTTCATGGATAAAGTTAACCCTTTGTCACATGGATACTATCAGCAGGATAATGCTCCACGTAACAAAGCACACATTGTTTCTGAATATTTCCAGGATATGACAGCAAGTTCAATCTACTTGAGTGGACGACTCAGCCCGCAGACCCAAACCAAATAGAGCATCGCAGGGTTAAGATGAAGGCAAAGGAGGCTCCGACACAGTACTAAATGGGTCTACCTAAAAAATTATAATGTGTGTAATACATGTATACATATATATCTGCCAGCTGCAGGACCCTGCAGTGCTGGTGATCAAATCATGTTTGCATTTGTCACCTGGGGAGTGTCACAACTTCCCAGCTGCAGAAATGGCAGTTTTCAGCAAACTTCCACATATGATTCTGCACATTGCTCCCACCTGAGATTGCATGGTGCCAAATATAGTAGTAGGGAAATAAAAACACATAAGCAGAGATAGAGAGTAAAGACCAGGGTCTGGACTATTCCCGCTCATGTTGGTGAGACGTCAATAATGATCATTCAATATGGACATTAGTCGTTAAACCTAAAGAAAAATAACTTTGTAGACATTCCTTTTTTTGTCTTTATCTTCTTCTGTGGTGAGCATTAGAAGGTTTGCTACATCAAAGCCACTGATCTGACACTATAAACAGTTCCCATCCAATTGCATCATTCAACAACACAGATCCAGGAACGTATTTCACTGCTTTTCCAACCCAACCAAGCACAAAATCCAGGGGCTGAAAAATCCTGGTAGCTGCTGCGAGAGACAAGTCTCTTCTCTTCATTGTCCAGCAGAGGTCTAAAGCAATGGAACAAAAAACTAGCACATGCAGGGTATCTCCAGGGCAGAAAACCACTGGTCTAATAAAAGGAGTGGACTGATGGCTTTCACTCATTCATGGCTCAGTTAATCAGCTTCTTCAAAGAAGCCTCTATTCTAGAGCATTGTGATCCATGACCAAGCAGCTCATCAGAGCAGCACGCGCCACTGCGGCAACCGAGCCCCCTCGTTTTTGGACACCCACTCCAGCGTACCTCAGAATTCATCCAGAGAATTGTCGCAGCTGTTCTGATGGAAGCATGTTAGGATCTAGCGCAGAGGCAGGTTTTAGTGAAATTAAAACAAGTTTCTCCCCCTACCAACTAGGGGATGAAGGGAAAGGCTTCCAGTCTCACAGCCATACACAGACTTGAAATGGGTATTAAACCAGCTGAAATCGGGTATGCAGAATTCACCACCATCTACAGCCACATTTCAGCAACCACACAGCTTTGCGAGCCGGACCATGGAGGAAAAACATGTGAACATGTAAAATCCAAAGCTAGCCTCAAAGATAATATTTGCTCATCTGGAAAAATCCAATTTTATGCCATTTAGCATTTCTAATCTTTACTTGCTCGTCAATTCTGAAGTAGCATAGGTGCACCAGGGACCGGATTGTAAATACTGTAAACGGTTTAGTTCAGAACTTTGCACTAGCGAGCCTCTAGCCTTATAGGGACAGCAATATTAAGTCAAAACAAGCATTTCAAAATGCATAGGTACCTGCATTTCAAAATGCATCAGGCATGCCTGTTTTCGGAATGCCTCCAGTGAGTGCTGGAGTGGTGCCAAAAAGTCAGCATGGGTACACCTGATTTGGGTTTTGAGCCGTGAGGATGCGTGGTCCATAGACCCTGCAGGCATCAAGGCTTGAGGAAAGTGCACTTTGTTTTTCTTTAGTCTTATTACAGACCATCGTCGAGCCCCAGCGCCTCACAACAGATTGGCTGTTGAGATCGATACCTGCGCGTCTCTCCCGGGGTTGCACCGTAAAGATTAAATTGAGATGAAACTGCCTCCCAGGCGCAGCGCAGGACTACTGTTACAGAACCACAGTTCTGTGGTTGTGTCTATACACTGGAGAGCCAGAACAATGGCCATAAGCTCTTCATTTCCACTGAGTTAGCAGCAACCCAATTAAGGTTGAAAAACAGAGAGAATGGCACAAATTAGATAAGAGTGGCTACAAAGGGGAGAAGAGTTTAGGGAGGGAGGGATAGAGAAAGAGATAAGAGACAAGACATAGTGTGAGAAAAGGGAACAATTGAGTTAGAAAAGAGAAATTTCATTAGAATAGTCACCACTACTATTTTAGTCACCACTACTGTCCAGACACCTCCTTTGTCAATATTGTCATTCAAATGTCTCTTCACTCATGGTGACATCCATTTACTACATTGTATACTTCCTGTCACATCATTCTTGTACCATTGTGCTAAATGCTTTGACAACACTTGATTACCTATGTCATGCTAACAATGTCACTTTGAATCCTTTGATACAGAGACAACAATACAACAATGGAACACAACTTCAGCAGCAATATCAGAACTGCAGGTTTAGAATTCACCGGGAATTTTAACATCCAAGTTCCAGCCAACAACAAGGAATCACAGGGGCTTTTTTTCAGTAACTAATACAATGTATTAAGAAGAAGGAAATTAATTTCTGGTTGCTGATCTCCATCATTCTCCCCCCTGGTGCTTGGGGCCACGTTGGGCAGAAACAGTAGTTCACATGTGAACCAAGCAGTGTGGAAGTTACTCTCCTACAGGACTGTTTGCCCTTAAACTTACCACCTCTGTGGGAATTTTCAAACTATTTTTTGATTCAAATGAAACAATTACTCACACACATAACATATTACACCAACCGCACTCAACATAAACAACTGTTCACCAAAGACTGCATCACCCTCTTGCGTTCTCCTCTTGCAGCCATGAGTTGACTAGCTGCTTGACTTTTAAGTCCTGCATCTGGATCCAATTTACAATATGGGCCAGGTCCAGGTGATAATCACTCAACTACCCACTTAACGGTCACTGTGGCACACAGCGGGCAGGCGCGCCCTCCTCGCAGGACAATGCCGAGAGGGAGGACTGTAATTGCCCGTTAATTGGACCTCGTTGTGCACCTGAGTGTGGTTCCACTGATGGCAATCACACTCAGGTGCCAACACTCATGAGCTTTAAATGAGCCAGGAAAACTGGCTCAAGGGAGAACTGAGGAAGGAGGGTTTTTTTTTTGGCTTGTTGGAGATGTGAAAGAGTGAGTTGATGAAATGATGGTGAATAAAAGGTCTGAACCCCTCCCCAATGCGTGGTTCTCTGGTGGCTCTCGGACCCAGCATGCCCTCGTGTGCTAAAGTCACATTTTCACATGTAGTCATGCCAACGATCCATCACAGGTAAACGTAAACGTAGAATGGAGAAGGCAAAAGGCGCCACCGCTAAGGAAGGCATTGTTACAAGGACTGAGACAGAATCCACAAAGACAAACGCTAATACTCGACGTGAGTGTCCAACTCAAGACATTCAGGTCCCCCACACAATGCTCTCAGAAGTTCTTTCCTCGAGCCACAAGTCCATGGAGTTCACGAGGCCTTGCGGATACAGCACCAGTGCACACCTTGGCCACAGTGCACTGCAAAAGAACAAAGTCAAACACTGATAGGAAAAAAATGTTGTAAATATAGAAGAACTAACAGATGTTTGCACATAAGAGTGCTTACCATATGTTGTGCTCAATAACAACACACATACATAAACAACAAAGTTTTCTTCTGAAGTTCGAACCGCTTTCCCAAAAACTTGTAACTGATCGTTCCATTCCAACATTGGAAGCAATCCCAGACTCCTCTCTGTTTTTCCTTCTACAGCCCAGTGGCACTGAAAGAGTAGGAGGAGCTTGAGAAGTAGGCCTCGTCTCAAGGGGCTTAGAGCCAGCACAGTGCGCGTGTACCAGAGACGAAGGAGTATGTGAACACAGCCCAGATGCCTATGGCTGCAGCTCCATCTCTCAGCCTGTGGTTCAGTAGCAGACGGCCCATTCAAACCCTATGTCCGAACACCTATAGCTAAAATAAATATAAAGTCAGCTTGAAACACTTGGTTAGAGGATTGGCAAAGGGTGGGGATGATGACGGCTGTTGTGTTTCCAAGTCAGCCAGCTTTGCCAGGGTTTCTTAATAAGGCAGTGAGGTCCCAAGTGAATCTCCAATTTGTAAGCACGAAAGAGTATATTAGACAGCCCTGTTCCTACTTAGACTATAGCAACTGTATCCACTACAAAAGATACAGAGGATGTCTATCAAAACATAATATAAGATATATTATAGTTGTGTATGTACTATTCAACTTGTGTTTGAAGATTTTGTGTTTTAGAGGGCTCCTGATTCCTAATAGCCAAAGGGCCATTAACACTTGGCAATTAATTAAAAGTCTTCAGGCATACTTAAACAGGAGAACAGGAGCATTAAAAGTTGGCAAAAAATTGAATAGACTGAGTAAAAACAAAACAGAATCCATCATTCTGGAACAGTTTGTTCAAATTTTACATTCTAATCCACTCTCTGTCTTGATTACTTTTCACAGGAGCAAATAATCCAAACAAATAAACTGAACATTGTCCTCAATGTGAATGAGAACAGAGAATTTGAAGGATATATTTTTTAATATGAAGGCCTCTCATCTTTAAACACTATTCTGTCACTGGGGAAAAACACCTGGAAATTAGATGGGACCACATGCTCTGGTCATGGCTGCAGCTTTGCAGGAGACACACACACATACACACACACACACACACACACACCCGCCCATTGGCGATCCCCGTACCGACCCCACGCGTTCTGACAGGGGGTGGGGGCAGGCTGGCTATCAGGCACAGTACAGTCCCAGAGGTCCTGGACAGTTTGTCTTCCCAGCCACTTTGCTCACGCTAACAGCCCACAGCGGTCCTTACATAACCTAATGAGCCTTAACCCTCAAGGGCTGTCAGCTCCAAAGGAGCGTTGAAATATACTGATCCTATCAACTTGTTAGCCGTTCACAAATTAAAGAAGCTACAGAAAGGAAGATGACGTGCAGTGGACGCCCAGAGGGTCACCGTATTAGCTGTGGAAATGACAAATTGACAGACATTGCCAACTAAGGTAAACTAATGAGGTGGACGGATGCAGTGGTGTCTGAGCGTCATCCAAACACTAAAGAAGCACTACCGGTTTACCGCTCGCTCTAAATCGCACCACTCAAAGTGTGATCCACAGCCAATGCGCTGGGTAATGTAATGCGCATATAGTGGACATTCAAAATGACCCTGTTTCATTGCACATAAAATAGTTAAGCGTGCGTCTGCCTGTGAAATCCTAATGGATGGTTTTTGATGTCAGTATGAAAATTTCATTGTGTTTCGATAGCACATGCAGCAGTCCTGCCCCACATTTGGACACTGTAGCTGAGCATTGCTGTTTGCCATTGGGTGCAATACAAACGCACCTAGATGCTCTCAAACAGGTAACAGGTGTAAATAGGATGACCAATTGCAGGACAGAAGCACTGCTTTTGCGGGAAATTGACAGACTTCTTGCAAACAAGATCCTACCCGAATCCAAACGCCACTGCATTTAAAAAATCTTGTAATTATGCTTGCCATGGCCATTAAAATAACACATTTAGATAATTTACTTTAAATTACATAATACAACAATATTACTGTTATCATGTTTGATATTTGTGCCAAGGAAGGGAAAGCTGAGTATGGACTGCTAGATATTTCAGAAGGAAATAAGTGTGGCTGTTGTGCGTAAGCTTCTTTCCTTTTAGCTGGCAAGGGAATCGGCGGAAGTGGAACTAACTGGCTTAAATCCACGATGGTCAAACGTCTCTGTGAAAAATGTGCCAAGTATCAAATACATCCAATCGATTCAGAAATGAATAAGACACACTATTGTAATAATAAGCTCATAGGCCAGCTGGTAAATGTTTACGTTTGCTAAATATAAAACGAAATTCATCGCGTTAAATCTAGGCCCGGAGAAATGTCATTTCAATTACTTTGATGTTGCCATTTTTCTATTCCGATCCCATATGTTTATATTTGAACAGCTTTTTGAGAATCTCCTGACGCAGACTTGAGCCAAGTGTGTATTGACTCCCAACACAATCCATTATTACTTTACATAGGATTTTCCATTGTCTTTACCCAACCCAACATAGCACAAATTGTAAAACCGCAATTCATGCGCAGTGGTGCTGGTTTTAATTATTTTGCCCAATCATGGGTGACAATATCTTCATTTACATACTGTTAGCTAAAAAAGCTCAGACATTACCGTGAAAACCTGAAACAAACGTAACAATATGACAGATTTGGCATAATTATATATTTTTACTATGTTCATTTTTCAGATGGATATTTATTTTTAAAATGCGAGACATTCACGCGTTTTTGCTGGATGCAGGACAACCCTTCCGAATGAGAGACTGTCCCAGTATTTGCGGGATGGTGGGTCAGTGTAGCTGCAGATAACGTAGAGACAAAATGGGTCCATTTCTGATCATTGGCTTGCATTATATTACTAAATAATTTGAATAGACGGAGGGCTGACTACAGTCTATAGTCTATATCACATTTACTTTTAGATGTCTAATTAAAACTGAATCCCTTACTGGCATTAGAAGTCTCGGTGCACTTACGCGCCATACAGACAGACTTTACCAAAGGCATTGTTTAAAATCGTATAGGACTATAAAAGGCCTGTCTAAGACAAAGTGTAACTTTGGACAGCTGGCTAAACTTGAGTTGCATTTGAAAATTTACCACACAGTGTAACCAATGGTGCACAGTTTAAGCAGAGCGGTGTAGACGTATTGCGGCACTGATTCCAATGGCCAGAGGTCATGGCTATTGAATTAGTCATGCAAGAAAATCAACAAATGAGAGAGGATTGGTCTTGACGGGCTAGAATTAACCACGCATGATAACTCTGAGGGACAACACGACCAATGGTGGGGGCACTGCTTTCCCGCGGACCGCCAGCCAGCAACCCCAGCCAACCAGCCAAACCAGCCAGCCACGGTCAATACCATTGATTGCTGGTTGGTTCAGTGAACACGGCACATTGTCAAGACCAAATGAGCAGCAATATATGGTGAGCTTCAGGACAAACAACACAGCCCTAAACGAGCTAAAGGTGACTACAGATCGCGCTATTTCTGTGCCAAATAATCTTCTTAGCAAAAAGAGGATGAATGACTGCTGTTTTCTAAAAAGACACACGGTCGATCCAAAATCCCTTTCCTGAAATGAAAGAAGACTGCGAGTGGTGCTGGGAGGCCTTGTCATCGCTGTGCGTTTGAAATGCCAGTGCGAAGAGGCACTGGAACAGTGAGCCCACTACATGTGACAGGAGAGGGGCAGATTAGACAGCATGATTGTGAGCTCATTTTAACACGCTTAACCATTCTTCATCTCTCAATGATGGCAAAGCGTGAAATGGCTTCACAATGATAAGATAAACAGAAACCGAGAATGTTTCCACCTAAGTGCTGTCAGTGAATTTGGCTTCTGATTTAGAATGCTGTGAGGAGGCACAGGAGGTGCCAGTCGAGCAGTCTTTTAGTGGGAGGAAAATGGCTGTGTACCAGGGTGAGAAACAGCAGAGTTTGCCACAATCAACCATGCTGGTTTTTCCAGCATGATAATTCCTTCAACGAGATTCCCTCAAAGATTAGTTAATCCGATTTGATAAGAATTAGCCTCCGGCGGAGGTGAAGCGTGTCTTGATGGTACAGAAACCATCAGCAATAGCAGGCAGACAGAAGGGTGGTCTATGCCACCAGGAGACATTCACTCATTACAATGGTCACTCATTACATAATTCGCCCCCTTTAAGTGTCAGTCTGTTCTGAATAATGAAAAGCCTGACTCCACGCCTGTCTCAATGCAGTACAACCTCCTTCCACAGACCATGCCTGCCCCCCCCCCTCCCACCCCCTTCTCTCTGTCTCTCTATGTCTCTCTTTTTAATGCTCTAGATTTAGGTCACGCCCAAACGCTGCCACACATTTGGCTGCACCAGGCCATCCTGATTCATTCATCTCACCGGTGCAGACAGTACAGACGTTCCATAATGGTGCAGTGTCCTAAGCGAAGTGCTGCAATGAATTTAAACAGTCAGACGTTTCTATTGTGTGTGCAAAATCCAACGCAAGATGTTTTTGGACACGTCAACATTGTAGAAAATCTAAAGAACATGTATTTATTCACCAAGTACCTTCTAGTTTCATTACTTATATTAGCAATACTTGATATTTGTTTAATCTAAAAGTTTGTTATTTAAATTAAGATTGAATCTAAGATATCGTAGTCTTGAGGTAGACAGATGGAGAAACAGCTGCTCTGCAGTGACCTGATTCTTTCAGCAATGAATAACAGTGAATAATATTACTTGCTTCTATTGTTAGAACACTTTTCCATGGTAAGATTTTGTCCTAATTAGCATCACTCCTCTTAAGATACAGGACCCTATAAATATTGATTAAAATGTAAGTGCTCAGAATGTGTTGGCTAATAAAGAATGCATTTTTCACCACACTTTTTGTTTACTACTTCCAATTTGGTGACCGTTCCTAACGAGTAAGTGTATACTGTATAATGCATTCAAAAGGTCACCGTTCCGTTTCGTTGTCATTTACATCCATGGAGACCAAACCTGAAGGGGTTGTAAAATTAACTGGCCGTGACACTCGTGGTATTGTAGCATTGGATCTCTGCCATACTAAATATTTTTCTTCTAGACTGGTAAAATGAGGTATTGTGCTTCTTTTTTTGTTTAAGGTGACAGCTAGCACAATGACCACTGCCTGTGACGATTTAGCCGAGTCATCCGGGCAAAACCACTTCTAACGGCAACAGCCGCAGAAGGCAATAAATTATTCAGAGAAACATTTATAGTGGTCTAAAATATTCATACACCTATGAGCACACCATAGTCACCTTGGAAATGCCCGAGCATTAGCCACTCCAAGTCAATCATGTGTAGCGTCAAAGACCCGTGCGGTGGTGTTTATAGCCAAAACAATATGCAACAAAAAGTCACCGGGGGATGAAATCCAGGAAGTTCTAGGGTAACCTTTAATTTGTAAACTGTTTTTTTTTCTTCCCCCTGAAGCTCCAGTCGAGGGGATTTCTAATTCAAATGATAATTTCAATAACACAACTAAGAAAGGAGGCAGAAGAAAAAACAGTGTGTGGAGGGAAACTGCGGTCCTACTATATAAACAAAAATTTGAAATTTGTAATAGTGAATTTCCAGTTTTAAATAACCCCACAGATTGTAAACAACCCCTTCTATATTAGTTCTAATTAGTGCAAATAAATAACTTTTTTTCTACAACCACAAAAAACGGGAACATTTGATTTAGGTTGAACTGATATTTTATATAAACTGAAGTGTTAAAATTTTTAGAAAGTGTTCATTCTCTGCAACCATACATTTTAAAATAGCAATAAGAAATACAATAAATAGTCACTCTTGCCTAGTTATTTGTATGAATAGTAAACTGCCTTTCATATCAAACATCACACCCGAAGTAGTCCAGGGACATTCGTAAATAAGGCGAAGCCTGAGATTAATTAATGTGGTCCTGGCAATTATTGTTAAATACTGCCCCCCAGCGAGCATTGTAAAATATTACATGGCCACCGTAGCACAAAATACATCCAATACTTATAAATTAATTTCACGTTTAGGCTTTTCTTCATACATGTTGACGACTTAAATATTTTACATCTCTAATTGGCACGCGTTCAATACAAACAAACTTCAATAACATACTGACATTGAATTTATAAATAGGCATGTCAACCTACATTAAATTGAATTCAAATAGCTACATTTTTACGTATAATTAAATTTAGGTTCAGCGTAACTGAAAACGCTGAGTAGGTCGTGTCACAGCCTGTAAATAATTACTAAGAGGTGGTCAAGAATCATTTAGCAAGGGACCTTAACACATCCTTACTGGAGGAGAGATTTTTAATCAGCTATTAAAAACCAGTTAAAGACACGAAAGATCATACCTTTCGTTCACTATGTCATGCATAATTTAGAGTTAGAAAAGGCATTTCCTTCAAATTTGTCATTACATAGATTTATAGTTGGTGAATTTTTTTTGTAATTAACTCAGTATTGGTCCTATCTTTCCTACTTATCTTTACTTAATCAACTCTAGTTTTGATTAATATGTTAAAGTTGCATTAGTCAGTATTTATCTAAGAATGTGGGGGCCATCTTTTTTGTTTTTTTGCATACCTGTATATCTGTATTGTGTCTTATGGGTGGCTTCTAGTAAAAGGTTCATTTACAATTAAGCACATCCTTTCTGGGAACAATGCTATTTCTCATTTTGTTTGTATGGACATTTACGAAACTGTATTTCTTTTCCAATTTTGATCTGCAAAATACTAACCAGATTGTGTGGCATCATCAGTATTGTCTTTTCAGTATAGTATTATGATGTCTGCAAATTAAAAACACTAGAGTAGGTTTACTTGTTTTAATAATGTTGCACATGAAAGCACAGGTGCTTTAACATTTAAGCATGTTTGCCATTGCACCAGTAAAACTACAAGCAGATTATAGAAATCACTACAGTTCCCATAAACCTAGTACAACCTGAGCTTTGTGTAAGACACATCCTAATGTGTCTCCATTTCAATAAGGACACACTGAGGTTAATTGTGCTGTACCACAGCACAGTTAAAGCGAATTGTCTGTTCAGGGAAAAATGGGCATCTGGAGTTGGATTTGGAGCTAATTAGACTTTGAACACTACACTGCAGTTTAAACCTTGGTAATGGATTATTTGTATGAGTCTTGAAAGTGTTTACATCACGTTTGTTTATTATTATTGTAAGAATATAAATTTGGCCAGACACACTGGAGGATTATCCTCGTATTAAACAGAAACTCTCCCCTATTTTGCTTGTCATACTGAAACCTTGGATCATTAATAACTTATATCTACTCCATACATAATAAAGCTTGGTGCAGTCAATACAACTAAGATGAGAGCTTGCATTATGCTTCAGGGAACGATATTGTTAGCAGGAAAGTAGGGAGTATTTCACCCTAATTTGAGCCTTTGTCAGACCCTATCACATCCATCAATGCAAGTAAAAATGATTAACAATGATTAACAAAAGCATACAATAAGGACAATTTGTTGTTAAACATTATATACAATCATTAGCACCTGTTTGTCATAGTGAAATGATGGAGTTTACATATATCATGTGGCCATCCTGATGATTTGTAATGCATCCGTTATATTCAGCCAAACGCAAATCACACATGTAAGATTACTTCCCATGATTAATATTTGCCACACACAAAGACCAACCAGTATACAAAACGCAGTCTTACACAGTTGACTAAAGTACACACAATTGTGTGGGTGTGGGTCTCACCCACACTTACAATTTACGCACAAATAAACACCAAGATCTGCATACACAAACTGAATAACTTTCTCAAGCAGATGTCTTAAACCTGTCTTACAGTAACTGTGGTCATCATGACCACTTCAAACCTTGAGGCTGTAATGGAGATGTGAATCAGGGTGAGTTAGTGTAAGTCTGCAAGTTGGTGTGTCTTAGGCATAACCCAACGATTCAACAGGATAAATCAAATGAATTTGGGTGCAAGCAGGCCACTTTCTATAGTTGAGATGTGCAGCTGATGTATCTGCAAGATACAGAAAGAGCAAAAGCCATCTTCCTTCAATGGCATCCCTGTGCAAAATATGCAGCTGATGAAATGCATGGCCATACAACTACCATCCTACTAACTCGATTCAGCGGCGTTGAAAGGGCACATGGCAGACCATCAGACAGAAGACGCTCAGTCAAACCAGTCACATTCCACAAACTCAACCATCTGCCGATGTCGGCAGCCCCTCCCACCAGTGCAACTGTGCCATTCTCTGGGATTAATAAGCTGAACTAATTGGTAAATTACATTCTTTCTATTATGCAGGATCATATTCCCATAAACAGCGTGGCGCAGTTCAATGGAGAAACAGAGTGAAGCTCCTCCCTCCATTAGCCCATTGCTCTGAACCAACAGAGAGCAATCAGGCACACACCGTAACAAGAGCTCTATTTACAGAAGACCCCACCCTGCAGCCCAGGACCGGCCTCTCGGACGAGGAGCTAGTCGGGCATGTGGACAGGGTGACTGACCCGACAAAGGACCGTCGAACCGCCCGGCTCTATACCTGGTAGTAGTAACCATTGTCGGTCTCGTACGGTCGGGAGGTGGCGATGCGCGTCCCCAGAGTGGTCTTGAGGATCTCCTCACAGCCTGCGGCAGAGGGAGAAGGAGTCAGAGTCGCTGGGCCTCTCAGTCTCAACACCAAAGCCAGTGATTATTCGCTACCATGTGTCCACCATCCACCATGGATTGATTTATGTTGATGTTTTACTAAATAAGAAATACTTTGGCAGTTGTTTGGTGTCAAATGGTACCTGTGGAAGCTCATTGTCCATACCTGATATTAAATCCCACACACATAACACCCGGGAAGCTGTTCTCCCAAACACTGCTCCTAAGCAACATTCGGTTAATAGAAATCAACATTTGAGATGCATGTGGAGTATGTTTTACACATAACCTGGCCATGATGACCACATGGTTAGACCGATGACTGGAGGATTTAAAGTGACTGACTCGACCTATTTATAGTCCCAACTTGCAGCACACCAATCACGAGGAGGAAAAAACAAGTGGAAACAGCATGAATTAATAACAGGCTGAGAGCAGGGCGTCTGGTGAAAGCTACGGTCTTTAGAGTGGCATGGATAAAACAGCAGTCAAAGCCCCACATTCCTGCCAAGTCCCAGGACGAAAAGGACATAACCACAGAGAGAAGAAATCCAAAATGTGTAAAGGTAAATCACTCTTGGGCAGGTGCAAGGCCTTTGGATAAGCAGTTAAAACAGAACAACAGAGAATGCCGTTCACTCATGGACAAGCGATTCCCATGGTTAACAGAAGGGCCTCGGCCTCAAATGACTCTGACAGCCAGGCTGGGAACCATATCACCCGTCTGCACAATGTTTAAAGGGGCACTCAGATTCATTAAGAGGTGGCTCATTAGGCCCAAACTCAGGGCACTGTGAAACAGGCCTGTCACCTCACATGGGTCACCGTCGCAGGTCGTTTGGGCACGTAGCCCAGGACAGCTCTGCCCTGCCTTTGCCAGGTCCATTTAGCCCCTCGCTGATCCGCGCCAGGGCACTGCCCACTCGCACGGACCAGGCGTTGCTTCAACCTGCGGTCTTCATATTTTCAGTCTGGCAACTGCTTCGAGAACTCTCCAGCAGCAATTAAGGCCCCTCTCACCCAGTTTCCCTTAATGAGGAGGATGTTTACCACGCCATGTTGAAGCCTTGGATGAACACGGGCCACTCAGCTCCAAAATGTGAAAAGAAAACCAGTCCTATAAGGGAACTGAAGGCAACGAACATAAAGCCATGTTTCTGGGAAAGTCAGAAGAATAAACACAAAAAATGATATTGTAAGCTTAGACGAGATTTGTGAGCTTTTACTATAATTTAGTAATAGATTATCTGAGCCCTTCAGTCCTACACTCACAAAAAAGCAGCGTTGAGCTGGCTACTCTAAGATGGCATGGACAGCTGTGCTGCCCACCTGCAGACCTGAGGCGCCTGAATTTCTGCTGTACTCTTAATTATTGAATCGCTTACTGGATGTTTTTAAATTATGTGTACTGTAAAACATTGAAAAACATTCAGTTTTACAATGATGTTTATGATCAAGTTCCAACTCTTCCAATAAAATAATTGGACTGGATCATTTCTTGTGGGTGTGGTTCTACAGTAAACCAGTTACGACAGCACACCTCCACATCATTCAGATCCATTCAATTCAATAATGTAAGTGTACAGCATATCAGCAAGGACGCAAAACACGAGGAATACACCACTGCATGAGAGCTGTAAATTCTGTGGAAATGAACTTTAACCGCTGCTGTAGTTGATGAACCAACTATAGCTGCAACTGGCCTTGAGACACGCATTGTTAAAATGAAGGGAAATGCAACCCAATGTGGATGAATGTTAAAAAGCTCAGGTCAGGCTGATGCCCATCGGTATTTACCTCATCCTTTGCTAATTTATCAAAAGCTATTTTATTAATAATATATCACTATAAGTATCAATTAAATACGTAGGTTTAACCAGACAGAGGATTCTAGATTGGAGATTGATTTTGCCATAATAAGTAAGAAGAGCACACAGTGTGATGGAATACATTAAGTGACTATAAATACATTTTGCAGACCAAGCAAAAATTCCTGCTATACAATGATCACAGTTCACACTAATGTTAGAGCAGCATTTAGACAGGGATGAGATACGGGGATTTCTGCTAAATCAAAAAAATTCCCATGAGATGGCAGCATGGTGTCACGGGCATGACATGTAATGCCAAAGCCAAAGCAAATGTTAAAATTTTTTACGTGGCGTATCCCCCTGACCGCGCCGGACTGCATGAGGGTGGGGGAAGCAGGCGCATAAAGGGCAGTGATTTCACTAAAATTCACAAGTGTGCTCACGTGAGACCCGTGTCCCTTTAATCACGTGTGCATCTTACCCACTTGTCAAAGCACTAGCGCTGTGTGCTAGAAGTGGTGGAGGCAAGCAGGGTAGCTTAAGTATGTGACTGCTAGTGTGTAGAGGGCTCCTTAGATTCCAGAACCTTTAGGTCACACGGAATGCGCTGTGACTCACGTATTATCATATTTTCCTAATTATTTGAACTCCATTTGAATGTAACTTGAATTCTAGTTGTAGGCAACCATAGGCTCTCTTATCCTGGTCATTTAACATAATCTGAGTTAACCATGGGCTATTGACAGATATATTAAGAAGATTAAATTGGAAAGATTATTGATGTTATCTTTGCATTCATTACTTACCTTTGATGGCAAACACTCCATGGCAGAAGTCTTTAAAGTTGATCTTCCCCTGGGCGTTAGGGTCCAAGTATTTAGCCAGCTTATTCACCTGCAAAAGTGAAGACCAACATCATAGTCACGTAATCATGTGTTAGCAGAATCCTGTTATTAGTAATCATTGTTAGTAACAGACACCATAAAGTCTTAAACCGTACATAAGATTGTGGCACACCAGGACACGCTCACCCTAGGAGTGATTAGACCCTGGCCATTGGATCGCTGGCTTACAGCCCTCAATTCTTATTTTTCAAAACAAAAGTAAAGAACAGGAATGCATAACAAAATATAAAAACACCATCAGTAACAACTAAAAATACACAGGCTTTCCAAACTGTTTTAGAAAAACGAATCAAAATGACGACTTCAATAACCAGAAACCAACAAAAGCACAGAAGCACAGATTTCTTTAAAATACCTCTCCTTTTTCTATTGGGATCACCAAGGTGTATTCCTGGGTCTTGGCATGTCCCTAAATATGCCTGTCAGTCTGTCAGGGCATGTCCACAGGCTGCGAGCCACAGGGAAGTAAAGACAAAAACACTAAACTAACTCAACTGCCATTAAAAACTTTATACACAAAAGAAGCTCAATTGAGACCATTGGCAGAGTTGCTGGGACGGTTAACGGGTGTCTGTGGGTATCCCATTGAAAATACCCTGACATGCATTTGATTTGATGAGACATGGCAGGCTGTGAGTCCATTCTTTAAATAAGTCCCTTACCTGTAAAAAACCCAGAAATATGACTCAATCCCTCCTGTTCACTTCAGAAGCACTGGTGAAATTAATTTAATCTTAATGCCAGCAAAGGTTAATTGCGAGGAAGATGGGTTCAATAAGGGATTGGTTAGTTGGCGGAACTTCGTTCCCTATCCTCAACTGAATTTTTGTTATCGAAATTACAACCGTGCAGAAGTTCATGCTTTCCTCACAGTTTAAAAAAAAAACATGTTGTTATTCTGTGAGCATTTCTTCATTCTGAGAGACGGTGCACGAGCCAGAATGCAAAATAGCCCAATTTCGGAGCTAGTTTTCTTTTTCTTATGTTTTCTGAAACAAAACGGCAACAAACCAGGGGAATAACAGAAACAGAAGCCTGCTCAGAGGTGACGATGACGCAAGACCTGGAACACCTCAGGGGTCGGGAGCTGCGATCTAATCTTCCCGATTTAGAAGTGAAGCAGGGGACACAGTATGTGTTAGAACTCATTACTGCTGCGCCCCATGACCCCCTCCCTCTTCCATCACCACTCTTATAACACCATCAGTGTTGTTTCGCAAATCTTCTTCCCAGTGAGCAACCCAGGACTGGAGCGAGTAATTCATCCACTGTAGCTGCCATTCACCTGCCACAATGACAGCAGACAGAGAGCGTGCTGTTTCTGTTCCGGTAAATTTAGTATTGCTTTTCCCGTTGATCACAGGCTCCTTGCGGCCCTAATCTTTAGAGCCATCTTCTATATGACAAACTCCATTTGTATGTTACAAGAAGCGATTCATGTTTAATACAATTGAAGCTATGTTTCTATTTGCAGTTCAGGGTTCCTTTTTTGGAATCCCTGTGCAAAGGTATAATTACTGCGTATGTTTTAACCCACCTCATTTTGGCCTGATTGGTCGTGCCACACATTATGGTAATAAAGTTTTCTCACAAGCACAGTCTGACTGTGTAGGCTCAGGTGTTTTAGCAGAGATATATGCCTGATGCCACCAGATCAGAAGAACAGAGTGGAAACAGAGTAGAAAAAATACAAAAAAAGAAACAGCAGATAGTACAATAGCTAGCTGAATGCTGCCATAAAATATATTAAAATGATTAATTTTGTTATGTTATTTCTATACTGCTGTATTTCACAACTCAAATATATTTACTTTTATATTGAATTGCGTGTGTACTGTGTTCTTCATTAAATGTTTCAAATGTGCTTTACGCAAACATTTTGGTGTTTAAAAATAAGAATTTTTTTGCATGCATGACCTTAGCAGGAGGGAAAAGTGTAATTCATCTTGAATGCCACCCATGCCAGTCACAGCTAACATTAACCTTTCTGGTTATATGAGCTGACCTTAACCTTGGAAACAGGCACCCACCCTGTGATGCTTGATCGTTCAAAAGGGAGCGTCGGCTCAATAACGTGGTGAACGTGGTGCTTCATCACCAACGGCTAACGGCTCACCATAGCCACAAAGCTTGCTTCTAACATTGCAGTCCGGAAAGGTCATAGTGGCTAATTTAGTTGGCATACAGCCTCAAGGTACTTTAACTCATTACCAGACTAAATTAAGCATGTAAGCAGAATAAAAACCCAATTCAACAATGCCATAAAGCCTCAGTGGAGGCCCTTCATCCCACCCCCAACGTGGACCAGAACTTATTCACAGGTCTATTAACAGATCTGGGAGCTGCTTTAGCTTCTTTCTTTTTTTCCACCAGCACATTTCACAGGAGTGTGCATTCTTTATACCTAACAGTTCATTAGCGCCCCTGAAAGTTCCAGATCCCTCAGACACGCACAACTTTTCACTGAAAGCAGGGTGCATTGTCCCTGTACAGGCATATGTTTGTGATACGCTTTTGCTATATTCCAAAATATATGAAAATGTGACCTGATGGTCACAAGCCTGACACCTTAATTATTGCTACATCATCTATCATTATGTAGAAAGCCTTTTCATTGGCCAATTGAGCTGCTTTCACCTTTGTGTCAAATTAATGGATTAAAATAGTGATTTCACTTTTTTTTTATCTGTAGAAAACAAATGGTGATTGAGATGTTGACCTGCTTGGAAATCGGGGAATATTACCATTTCTTTTGAAATTATCATTTACGATTAGTCATGCATAGTCTGGAGCTCGCTCTCCAGGGTCGTAGAACAAATCATCTTCACTGTGCAATTAGCAACAATTAGCCGTCATAATGAAAGATGACAGGTTTTGTTCTGTCTTGACTGATTGAATGTCTAACATGGTCAATATGTTATGTACAGCAGACACAAACTGACATCAACATCTGCCTCCTGTTCTGTCTGGCCGCATGCATGTTCCCAGACTGAGAAGGGCGGCCACGGGTGGAGAGAGCCACATCGCTGTTATTTTTAGGGCTTGGCATTAGGAAGTGGAATATAGGTACGCTGCAGTCGTTTCCGACAAATCAGCTCGGGTTGGACACTTGTACTTGAAAGGAAACAGTCATGATTGGCCAGGCTTGGCTCTGTTAAGCAGCTGATTATGAAAAGATCACCGGAAAAATCAAGTTCTGGGAACTCACCAAAATCCTAAATGGCCAACAACAACGACGATCTGCTATTTCTGAATTGGTTTGGTCATGCAATGGTAACTCTATGGCTCCATAAGGAAATTTACCACACAGGCGTGTCCCAAAAAAAAAGAAAGAATTTTGATTAAATAGTTATAATTCAAACACTGAATTACTGGTTTAAGTGTTTTTTTTAAACTGACAGTGCATTGAATGCAGATCTGAATCTGAATGCAAAAATAAACGATAACAACCATGGTTTAATGTGGTCAAAAAAAATGCTAACCGTTCTAGGCTAGAATTAGCACACTTCAAATTAATTTCCAGTTAGTAAAACCCATGCAAGTAAAAACAATTACATTTTGAATAATTGTATAATTGGAATAAATTGTAAATAATTCTTCTTAGCATTTGCCTTTGACCCTCAACGAACGGTAGGCAGAGGCATAGGATGTGTAAATCAGAACACACACAGCAACAACTAAAAGTATAGAGAGCTGGACTCTCCACATATGAGACCCAGGACATTTTGTTTGGATAAAATCTTGATGCACAGATTAATAATTCATATCACCCCCTATTTTGCTCACATCTTATGTTTCTTCTGCTAAGCCCTCACATTTCTTGGCTATGGAGGGGAAACAAAAAGTGACCTAATAGAATATGGCAGCTTGATGCGGTCTTCGTTACGATTCAGTCACACTTGGAGATTTTACTTGAACGATTGTTGGTCAGTGAATTTTTTGATGATTTCAATTTAAGAGTGTAAACTAACATGAAGCAATTTATCACATTGTTCATGAATGTTCTAACTGACATTGTATTCTCTCATTCTGACTTAAAGGAGCTATTGTTATTAATATCCTCATCAGGCAACCTTCTCCATGGCAACGTAAAACGCAGCAGCGTACACAGCTAGTATTAATGTAGGCAGATTTTATAATGCGGGCCACTGACGAAAAGAGTCTTGCTCTAACTTGGGATTTAATCATATGACCTAAAAGTTGCCGAGCCCTATATTCTCACAATAACAACACGCGTCTCATGTTACTCCCACACGCCTGTTAAGAAACCTATTCCTTTTTCAATTAAGTTTTTTTTAAATGGTTAACAAAAAATAGTAATATTCAAAAAGAACATACATTATCAGTAAACAACACGTTTCTTTGTTTTCCACTGCTGCTGATGGAGAAGACTATATTTGTATATTATACTTGTGTTACCACCAAAACACTTAGCATGGAATTTGACGCTAAAGTGTTATCTGTGTCTTGGAATAAATTAGAACCTTGATTCTGCGCGTTGCATATGTTGAATGCTAGTATCGCTGACATTAGCTATCTGATTTTTACGCACAAAATAAAGGTTGGCAACAAGATTACGCATACAATATGAGTGTAAATATGACCTCATGGACTCAGCATGTTTTCCGAATGTTTCGCATATAAATTTTATTTTATACATGACAATGTCCTTCTCTTCAAAATCTACCGTGAAAAGCTGGTCATAACCCCGGTTTACAGGTCGTTTATTTACTGTCGACTTTTTCTATTCTTAAATTCTATACCATTAAAATAGACTGAAATCTAATGTTCTATTTTTGTTCTCAAAATATTAAATAACGAATACGGCACCAAGCTCCAACAAAACCAACTTAGAGGCATATCTTACTTAGGCTATCTAACACGTCTATTAGTGAGAATTAGTTTGGAGGTGTGACGTTACATTATTGAAACCTTTTGCACAAAACTGAGGGTTTCTTTTTTATATTCTTCAATAATAAATACATAGACCGGCAAAAACGATGTGATGCATTTTAAATTTCACCAAGGCAAATGGGTAGGCTACATATAAAAAGTGGGTGTTTTCATTATGTTGAATGAGACGCTAATGACAGTTTTCAATACGCACTTGTTTTGTTTCATATTCCGGTCATTACTGGAATACCATTTAGTAAACACATTTTTTTTTTACATCGAGCCTCTACGCACAACATACACCTAACATGTAAATATAATTGGATTCAAATATTTTGTATAGCGATGTTTTAATATTTAAACACAGTTCATTTATAAGAGGTTAATAATACGATTTAATTACCAAAATAGTTGCTCTGATTAGCCATGTAGATTCAGTATTTGCTTTTTTAAATGTTATCGCTTCACAGTTTCACAATTTTACATAATACATTTTTGAAGACATTTAGATATAAATATTTTAATTAAATGTGTGTTTATTTGACACTTTGACGAGTTTGAACTCGTTTGTTGTGGATGTTGGCAAAAATAAACTAGTGCAAGATACTACATATTCTACTCCTCAGTCCGTGAATACAAAAACGACAGCCGAACGACTGAGAAAAGCATACCTCATCCCCTTGTCCGAACTGTAAGCCGAGGTCTACGAAATGCTCGACACGAATGTAGCCGTCTGCATCCTCGTCACACACGTCGAATACTTCTTTGAGCTTCTTCAGAAATTGGAGTAGCTGGTCTTGGTCGGGAAAGACATTGCCGTCCATTATGTTTTGAGGGTCGTCTATGAGACCTATATTAAAGAGACTGGAACAGGCTCCAGGCGGCGAGCGCCATCATCCCCGTCCTCCGCCGCTGAGCTCGGAGCGGGCGTGACATCACCAGCATCACTTGGCAAACGGAAAGGACCACTGAACGACTGAATACAGCTATATTCTTTGTTTGATTGTCAGAGCTTCCTTTGCAATCGAACAATCGAAATTTTTGTATCCATATGATGGAGTGAGGCATTCAAAACGCTCAGACTAATGGGAATTTTTCTAGATATTAAATAATGCTAAATAACTTAAAATAGGTTATCCTCAGGTTTCTTCAATTAGAATATATTTTACTGACACCTGTCAACTGAGCCAGCTCATCAGGTAGCAACTCATCTATGCCAATTAGTTGGTCATGTCTGGCATAGAAAGACAGAAAGACATTAGATCAGAGCTGGAGGATATTGGATTATTCTTCACTATGTGCCTCCAAATGCTAGTATTTGGTATTTATACATTAGCCAAGAATATGCTTCGAAAAAAAGGTCAAATCTGTACTATATACTATTGGCAAAGACTAATAGAGAACAAAGGTTTGACTTTGACTAAAATAACTGGTGAGCGTTGTCCCCCAAGTCATGCAAGACATTTATTTTGTTAGCTAAAATAGACAGTACAAAGGGCCTAAAACAAAAAAGATCATTAGGTGTTAAAACTCCCAGTCAGTCTTTTGCGTGGTCCAATATGCATTCCTGATCAGCTAGCAAGGAACTTTTTAAAAGAAAAGCCTTATGGTGCTGTATTTTTTTCCCCTTTTATTAATGACTGAAGTCAGAGGCTTGACAAACTACAGCAGAAAAGGCTGAAACAAAAATGACCTCCCAAAAGTTATGACATTCTATTAAGGGAATTAAACATTTCATGTAATGGTAGAACAATCACAGAACACATTTTCTTTTTAAAAGAAATTTATTTATAAAAAAAAAAATGTAAACTTCTGTTTCTGTTTAAAACTTCCAGTGGAGACAACAGAACACATATCCACAATCCGGCATGGTATGAGTAAAATCCCGTCTCAACGGTCACATATTTTCCACAATGAGCCTGGGCTCCAGAAGAAACTCCCATCGCTCTGTCAACTGCAGGGAAAAAAAACAAGACTCTGAAAACCACATCACAGGCTAAACACTTTGTGAAGAGATTATTCATCGGATAGACTTTAAACAGAGAGATGCAGTCACATCAAAAAGATTTTCATTCCACATACCAAACATTAAGTACTCTTTGGATATCATGACTATTCTGGAACATAAAATTCCATAATAGACGAGAATAACTTCCTACAATTCATTTGAAATATCCTAAGTGCTTCAATTAGATGCAAGATTTATGCAAGGGACATGTCTCATTGGAAAGACCGGAGAGTGGTCTCATCAACACTCAGGTGCGTCAATCTGGCCCTTGCGATAGAGACGTCTCCAGGGTTGCTTGCAGATCCAAGCTTGTGGTTGTGGTCCATAGGCTGCATGCCACAGCATATTATGAAAGTTATTCTGAATTTAATTAATTTAAATAATATTAACTAACAAAATGATGTACCACTGAGCCCGATGGAAAGTCATGCACCAAAGACTTTCCAAACTTGAAATAATTGTGTTGAAAAACCAACTCATTTTGTAAGTTTGAAAATTTTCGCACATTAAAAAAATGTAACCGAGTTTTTTTTCTCTCCTAGGTGCTATTAGATATTCGGTCTAAATAGGCATGAGTCTATCATAAAAACCCCGTTCTTGCAGATAAGCGAAACAGGCTACAACTCAGTAAGGTACAATCAAAAAAAAAAAATGCTGGTTACCCTAGATCCTCGAGGAACCGCATACTCCACAACCTCTAAACCATCTGGGTTCTGATAGACAAGGTCAAACTTTCCAGGCTCTACAGGAGCTGCAAGACAACAGCATTACACAATCCAATATGCCACCCTCCATTACTGAACTTTAACTGGAAACGGGTTGGTGACGACTAACTGGTAGTTACAGGTCGATTCATATTTGCCATCAATCACTCAAGAATCACTGACGCTGCTAGTTTTCACCACAAACAAATCGTCATATTTGCCGAATGATGAGATTAAACAGAAGTGCAAAAAAAACGTAAACATTGTTGCTCTCCGACTATAAAAAACGCTAAAACACAAACCGCTAAAACAAATGCTGTGAAACGTGTGGTCCCGTTGGCAGGGTCCTTTACATGCAACCCCAGTTCAACTCTCCCTCGTACCTCGGGTAAAAGACAGCAGCTCCAGCTCCATCTGGTTGTTGCTCTGGTTGAAACCGATAATCTTTCCTTCCTGAATAAGGAAATGGATTGGGGTAAATGGGGTGTGTCATTGAAGACGTACAATAAAATACCATTAACATTAATCAATAACATTCAAATGCTCTATTCTGTTGTGTCTTGCTTTGGAAGGTATTTATTGTAATTACACCCAATTATAGGTAAACAGAAAGCCATTAAGAAGCATTACACCTCAAGTGAATCTCTGACTGCGAGATATCATACTATTTAAGTGTATGCTATCAATTTTTAAGGCCAAAACATGCAGCGATAGCAAACAGATAAATGCCTTACTTTGTATTCCGAAACCTCAGGTGTGTAGTTTTCGGTCAACTCCAGCAGCTGTGGAAAAACACATTAATGTGGCTTAAACCAGGAAAGTATACATTATATTATTCATTTGCTTTGTCTAAACCCTCACCCAAGTTGACCAAGACAGTATACAGTTCAATACAGCTTGGCATTTACAGGTTGGCATTTAGGTTAAGTGCCATTCTTCTCAAGGGTGCAAAAACTGTGCCCCTGCGCATATTTTTAATCACGATCGACAGTAAACCCTGGTTTGTTGTACAGCACGCTGGTTTCTGGTGCGTTGGAAGTGAACCCAAGTGGTCCAAAAATAAAAATTTTTGTAGCAAAAATAAACTTAGTAAACACTGAGGATTAACAATTCTTCAGTTTGGTTAACTGGTAAGGCTATAATTCTTCTAAAGACACTTAAGGTTTTCTAAAAAAAATTTAATTCTAATGCAAGTGTTCACAACTGAAGCACTATACATTCCTGTTTGTTTTGTAACACAATCAGTCGTTTTCCTGAAGGTAAAGCATGATGAATTTTATTTCTCAGCATTCATACTTCCATCAATTTTGATCAGATCGCCTGGCGCCGTTGGCTGAAAT
>JAOYSI010039309.1:0-21958 GCA_025775065.1 Hiodon alosoides
AATGGTGGGTTAGATCCTCACATTATGTGCCTTATCGGTTTCTAACTTGAAGTTATTATTTATTATTTTGAACTTTCCGACTTCGCTGGAGGGGCATTCTGGTCTATGAGTGCTCACTAAACAACATTCAGGTCACTCACAAATGTTTAAAACCGTGCAGTGCACCCTTACGCATATATCCATTGGTTCTGGGTTCTACAAGCAGACTTTTCTCTGCTGAAAGACTTCAGGTGGCCGTGCCAGAGAGAAAGGCGTGTCAAGAACACTCAGTCACAAATATGAGGTTTCCTCTTTAATTCACCAGAGCATTCTGGGTATGTCCTGGAGTACACAAGAGATACAAAGATTCTAGTTTCAGCAAAAGCTTATGAGGATCTGTATTACAGACTTGTCTTCTACTGGAACGTTCAACATCTCACTAAAACAGACAGCACAGCTACTCCATTGGGGCTTCCAAAAGTGACCCTGCGCTCACCACAAGCAGCAAAGACAACGCCCATAAAGGCCATATTTGTCGTAAAATCCCTCATTTTAACGAGCATAATTAAACAATTAATACGTGCCAGTTTCTTGGTTATAACAGATAATTAAAAAAAATTACGAAAGAAGGGGCTTTTACTGGACCCAAAGCTGTGCAGAAGCGTGACACTTACGAACTTCCTTATTTCTACCAGTTCTACAATCTGCATTTTCCGACGCAACGGTGGGGGTTAAGAATTTGCAGTCAAAAAAGTAACCTAATTGAAGTGGCGGCAGTAAGACTTGAAGGCTTTGAAATTGCGAACTGACCGTTCCAAGCGATGAGCGAAGGCAGTTCTCTTCTTAGCGACCATTCGGAGAACCTTGTCGATGAATTGGAGACATTAAGGTAACCCCTGAAGGATCCAAGCTTGTATTTTACTCTTAAGCATAGTTTTGTTTTTTAGCTTTTAAAGTCGATATTTCTTTCGGATCATGTTTGAAAATACCTATATATTTGGCTTCAAATAATTTGTTTTCGATTTAATTATTCGCCTATTGAAAACAATTGTATACACACATTCTACAAGTAGGCTATAAGAGGTGTATTTACATTTAGGGTTGGGCACGAAGGCTGGGAATTTTGACAACCCGTTAATCGCACTTTACCAGACTTTTCACGAGCAGAAGAAATACGATAAACAATAAATCATTTCATAAAATCGTTTTCCAATATAATAATTTAATAATAACAATATGATTGGCATTTCGAATACTTTTATGTAAGTATCTAATTTCTTCTACACAGACCAGTCGTGGAAATGCAAAACAAATGTCGGTTTGTCTAAGCAGCTAGACATCGTGGTTGTGCATCGTGATTTCGTATTATACAAAACAGTAGAACAGGCGCGTTGTAAATTCAGCTCCAGGCGAAATATTGTGCCTATTCATTTTGGTGCAGATTTCATGTGTCAATATTAGGACCCAAGTGGCTATTTTCCGTTTTAGCCACGGTCGACTGTACAACTCCGTTTTTAACTTAAACTGAAGTGCACAACTTCAAAGCACGCTAAAACCCAAAGCACTTCATTGCCCGTGTTACTGAACGGTTATGTCTACAGTTTGGCTATCACCAAGAAACCCTGTGGACGGCAGGCAAGCACCTTCATGATTAGGGCAAAATATCCGCATTTACATAAGAGTTATGTAGATATTGTAGTTTTCCCTTATGCTTTTGAGTAAAAAAACATTTTGTTAAGCGCATGTAGAGACGGGTAATGACCGCACGCAAATGTTAAATTCACCAACCAAACGTCAATAGTGCTGTCCTTCTATACGAAGTGCCAAAGGGTTTCACAGTTAAATGCTATACTGCCCAGTACAGTCTGAAAAGGTGGGTTTTTGTGTGGGATGGGCACAATCGGTAGTTACTCGGCAGTGTGTTAGTAGGCGCAGTAAGCCTAGAGGGAGCAGGAGAATGGTCTCACACGCAGTTTCCCGGCTATGTGCGACTGTTGTCAGTGTCTTGACACCCCACCCCCCCCTCCCCCATTTCCAGCTGGTACCACGGCGACCTGTCCCGCCATGCTGCTGAGGCCCTGCTGCTAACCAACGGCAGGAGCGGTTGGTACCTCCTCCGAAATGGTCACGAAGGGCCTAACTCCCTGTCCCTTTCTGTCAGGTGCGCCGCGTACACACCTATCATTTGATCATTTGACACTGTCCAGATGAGTTTTGACTAGTCGTTACATTTTTGTCACATAAATAGCCTATAGAAGGTGTGGTGCACTTTATTTCTGTATTTTTCTGTTTCAGATTTTCCCTATGTCATGTTTGGTGGTTTATTAATACCAGAAGAGCTTTGCGCCCGATTGGTTTTATCATAAGATCAAACAAATGCTAGAGTATGTTCCCTTTGCATGTTAATGCTCCTGTGTTACTGAGGAAGTGTGGTATACAGTAGTGTAAATCACCATATTGTATGAGGATATGAGACCAGTAACGGTCATGCCTCACAATCCTGTGTTGACCTCTGTTTTTCCGTGCATCAAAGGGCCAAGGACTCAGTCAGACACTTCCAGTTGACACGGAGAGGCTCCGCCTATAGATTTGGCTTCAATGAATTTCCCTCCCTCCGGGAATTTGTCAACCACTTCGCTAACCAGCCGCTGATAGGAAACGAAACAGGTGGGTGGTCTCTCTCTTTCCACCGAGATGATGTGCTACTGGCAGACGCAATGGCAACCAGGCGTCTTTACCCCCCCCGGCCCTGTGAAGAAATCCTGTCCCCGCGCTTATCACGTCCCTGTACGTTTTGACTTAATGGATCTGAGGTAACCTACCTTCCCTCTGTGTCGCCAGGTAGCCTCATAGTATTGGAATACCCCTACCCCCGATGCGTGGAGGAGCCGGACATTTATGAATCCATCCTGGTGCACACAGCCGTACAGATAGGGCGGACGGAGAGCGACCTGGTGGCCAACGCACCTTCGGTGGGTTTAGAAAGGGCCTAATGCAATTCAGCTAGGCACAGAGGATTACACGTGTGATCTGAATGCTGACACTGGCCACGTCCGATGCTTTAATTATCTCTTACAGCTGGGGACAAAGGAAGGTTATCTTGTGAAACAAGGGGCAATTATTAAGGTAAACAGTCAGATTTTTCCGGCTTGGAAACGCTAAGCCTGACTTCCTTTATGACTGAAGTTTAACTGAAATGTTTGTTCTGCTCATGAGCCTTGCGTTGTTGCAGAGCTGTACAAAGTTTGAAAATGTTGCTTTTTTATCTCAAACTTGTTTCCGTGGTTCAGAACTGGAAAACAAGGTGGTTCACCTTAAACAAGAATGACCTGAAGTATTTTAAAGACCAAACGGTGAGTCAGCTGTTTGTCCATTTTCCCAGTGTGTTCTGGTCAAACATGTGGCTTAGTTTGACCGTGGTCTTATTAGGCAAAAATCTATACGCAACGAAATGGTATCTGTTTGTGGGAATGTAGCTTTATGGAAATGTATTGCTAATGGCATAATAGGGCATATTTGATCGTAATGCATAAATGCTGTCTGGACTTTATTTTTATTTTTATTTTGAATTAACATTTGATGCTTCTACTCAAAAGTCTGAGGAGCCGATTCGAACCCTTGATTTGAGAGAATGCATATCGGTCCAGTTTGATTATTCCAAGGACAGGACAAACTGCTTCTGGTGAGTGTGTGTACATCCCAACTGCTGGTCTGTCTGAACTGCGTGTTGGAAGAAAATAGTTTTTCCCAGAAAAGGGCTTAAACGGGTTCTGTTTTCAAGGCTAGTTTTCTGTTTATTTCACTGAAATCCTTTTCACTTCCACTTTGGACAAAGAAAAAAAATAAAACGGTTACCAGGAAGAGGATGTTATTTTTACCCTTCCGTAACTAGCCTGGAAAATGCTTCAATGCTCTTTGTTATGTGGATGAAACGTGTGTGGCTGTGAGAATTTCTTGAGAGGGGGGCCCTGCTTTATTTTTACCTTTTAAAATTTGCTTTACCCTCTCATATTTTCAGTAATAATTTAAAAACTTTGAAAGTTTAGAACTAACACTTCCCTCCTAAAATTGCAATACCATCGCCACTGAGTACTGGACCTGTTCAAGCAGTCGTTGCATTTTATTCAGACACATGTTTACTGGTTAACTGCAGCCCACTCTGTTTGGACGGTCAAAGCTCTGCTGTAGTCAGGATGCTAAGCGATTCAGTACATGGGCGGACTTTGCCATCCTAAACCGTTTCACTTCCCCTATTGCTGTTGACCCATTTTCCAGAGGCGGTGGGGAAGAGGAACTATGAAATCTATGTGCACGATCTGAGAAGTTGACTCTGGTTGAACACAGTTGTTTTGTGGTTTTGTGCTTTCTTTTACCACCGACGTCAGATTTATGTTAAGACGGAACAGGAAGATATATAAAAAAAAAAAAAAAAAACATATTAAAACCACGTTATTCACAAAAGATACCAAAACCTTAGGGTTTTAGGATTGAAATGTTAAATGAAGGGGAAAAGGTACAATTGGCACAGTTTTGTACCATCAGTTAAGCACGTCAGGCTGTTTTTCGGAAAACGTTACAGCAAATGGGGCGTTGGTTTTGAATAGGCAACACTGGGGTTTCCTCCCTGCGACCCCACCGGGCCCAGCGCGTTAGGTAACGTTCCCTCTCTGTGTCCACAGCGTGGTGTTTCCTGAAAGGACGTTTTACTTGTGTTCCATCACTGCATGCGAGGCTGATGAGTGGATTGCCATTCTGCGCTGGAAACTTGTGAGTGACACACAATACTGCAACCTCGAAGGCTGGTCAATAAAACCGTCCTCCTGCTGTTCACTGGCTTGGCGGCAGGATTTCATTTCAAGTAAAATAATCCTTTTGGTCCTTTTAAAGTCGCCCCCAAAGTAGGGCTGATTGGCTCACGCGCACTCTGTCATTTGCATGGATATTTAGAATGAATATCTTTTCTTTTTTTTATCGCTCAAATTATAATGTTGCTCCTACTCCTTCTAGTTTGCATCACTAGTCCAGACAATAAAAGGGAGAGCTTGTTTTTTCTTTAATATAATATCCAAGTAACCAACGTTTAATTACCCTAATGCAAGAAGTGGCTTTGAAATATTTCACAAGAACGGAACAACCCTACTCCTCAATGTTGTGCCTGAGAGGGTAACGCGTCCCCTGCTTTGTTTGCCAGTCGCAGATCCGAAAAGGTCTATGACAAGGGGAGAGTGGAGTGGATCCGACATTAAAGGCGGACCCAAGCTCATTGGCACGTGCGGCTTGTCCTGGTGACTGACGGAACTAAACGGGCTCGCCACGACGTCTGTCACGCCAGCCTCGCACGCAGGAACACTGCTCCGTGTGAGAGACGCTATTGTGTTGATGTAACACCAGCTGATGGGTCTGTGAGAGGAGCCCAACGCGTTCTCACAATAAAATAAGTGGTTTTGTACGGATAATACAAGACTACAACTATACAAACTTATTTTAGACTTTGTAATAATATTTTGTCTGTTGCATGTGCTTGGTCTGCAGCGCAGTAGTAATGTATTGCTCAGTTCTCAGTTTGACTTTCACGTCATTAAGCCACTGGTCAGTGTTGATTGAATAGTCTGGGTTTATTACAATTTTCAGTTATTACCCAGAAATGTAGTGCTGTGCCCTGTTCCTGCATCAGTTGTATTTACATTCCCATGACTGGTGTCCTAACGTGTCAAAACTATTATTATTTTTTTACAGTGTATAAAGTGCTCATTATTTGTTTGCATGTTATACTGGATTATAATTACATTGTGTTTTGGAAATATGCATGCTCCTGGTATGCACATTAAATACATATTCAGAGAAAGAGAATCAGCTATGACACATGGTTTGCAGCCTTTATTTGACCTTAATGTCACATGCCATTACTACAGAATGGGAAGCCTCTCATCCCAGACTTACGCAGAAGCGTTGTTGTTTTACTATTTACATATCTTATTGAAGGGCCGAACATGAATTACAGTGAAAATTCATTTAATTACTGATAAATTCCTTCAGTTGGCCCACTACTAAGATGCAAAATGTCCAACGTGTGTTACGTATTTTTAAACTATACTGAAGAAAAACGCAAATAATTTAAGATGGTTCTAATTCTGCGTGAAGAATATGCCGTTTAAACATTTTTTGGTCACTTTCAGACAAATATTTAATTTCATGACAATACCGTGGTCGTATAACGCTATCGTACAAGGTAAGTTTTTGCTTTTAAATAATGAACCGTTACATTTTAATAACATGTTCGCTGGAGCCGAAACGGAATTCTGGGGAACAGAGACGTGTCGGTGAAAAGAAATGGTTGCCAAAGGTGCTTACAAGAGGACGATACTGATCACTGCGGAATCTGAATTAGGCAGGACTCCTCTGAAACAGAAATTCACGGGGGCCGACCGCGTTTGTGCGTTGCTGAGAGTAAACCTATTGAGGGGGAACTTGGCTGAAGCTCCATTTTCGAGGGGGTTCCAGGACTCTCAGGTTGCCGGGCGATCCCCGTTACGACGTCTCCACCACTTGTCGCAGTTCTTCAATCAAAGGAGCAAGCTCCTTCTCCAGGCTGATGATTAAACCTGGACACAACAAGACGGGTACCTTATTAGGCCACTTCAACACCCTCGGGGGTCAACGTGCGGTACTGCCATTAAAACTCATTAGAGCCGTCTCCTTCTTATCACCCTGACGGCCGTGTATTCAGAGAAAAATACCTTTCGATTGGTGGATGATTAAACCTGAAACCTGAAAATTAAACCTGTAAACCACAAGTGGCGAGTCCTGAAACGCCACAGCGCTTGATGCGTGAGTGAGGACCACCATAAGTGAGCGACAGGCCGCGAGGCGTTTGCACGTAGAAGGACCGGGCCGAACCCACCTGTGTTGGCGCTACTGCTGGCGATGAAGCTGATTACCAGAGGCAGCCGGTTAAACTGCACTATCTGAGGGGGGAAAAGGGAAGATTCTAAGAGCTAAATACACCAGTGCACAGTAATGTTGGCACACTTCAATCCCAAATCAACTGCTGAAAAGTACATCTTATGAAGTCGCTTGTCGATATCATTATCGTCTTATTACGAGTTGCATCTTATAAAGCTCTACAGGCTTGGACGCGACACCGGAGTAATCCGGCGACAGGAGCAGACGTAAGGGTCTTTTGGGGGCTCCCTCTGAAGCCCGTACTGACTTGGTATGTGTTGTAGTAACAGATGATGCTCTTGTTCTTGGAGAGGCCGAGCTTGCTGCCTTGGTCGGTGGCCAGGGCGAAGGTGGACAGGAAAGCAGGTCTCAGAGCGTATTCTGGGGCGTTGTCGTTCGCAACTAAAGGGGAGTACAAAGTGGCCCTCAATTGTGTTCAAACCCATCCAGTGTCTGACACTTTTTCTTCAAGGGTTTGTGCAATCGTTTTCTTCTAAAAATGCTGCAGAGAGAAAGACGTTTTCCCAATAATGACCTCTTCAGTCCTGACTGAGCTGCTGACTTAAGTACCTGCGTGTCCCGTTCGAAATTTCTCATTTCATTTAAATATCGTTTCTTATCACTATGAAAAGAAACTCCTGCCTTCACCAATCTTAACTCGTAACAGAAGTTAATTCAATTGTTAATTGTAATTCTGAATGCATGTATGTATTAAGTAGGATTAATAAAAACAATTTTTTTACTATTTGAACAAGAGACAATTAAATGATAATTAAATGAGACTGACCCCCACTGAACCCTCAATCGACTGGCACCTGCTCCTGGGTGTACCCTGTCTCAACTCACGTTTCCTGCCAGAGGATGGCTTAGGTGCACAATAACCGTGAACTAGATTAGTGATTAGTGCAGAAACTCAATGAATGAATGTACATACCCTTGATTACTGGAACTCCATCTCTGTCTGTCACCACAATTGCATGGAGGCCTTCAACACTGTATAATAGATTAAACGGCTGCACATTAATAAGGTTTTTTTTTATATTTATTAGTAAGACCGAATTTCAACAAAACATGACGCTCACTATGAATTTAACTACTAGTAAACACAGGCTTACCTCGGCAACTGTTTATAAAGATATCTCTTCAGGTCCTACAAAAAAGTAAAGCGCAGATGAACACGTGCAATGTATCATTTAAGTATAATAATGTATGGAAAGCATATTAAGACCAAAAGTCTGACCTTTATATTTTTCTTTGGATAAACCGTCAGGTCAGTTTAATGTGCAATTATCTTATTTTAACAGACAACTGCCAGTAAGTTACTTATAATATATAATTATATATTATACTCAGTCTTTTTATTTGTTATAAAACATTAATTAGGCTCTTAAAGTAACTGCATGCAGTTAAGAGCCACGTTCTACCAAATCAAACCAATGACCACTGAATCACTAGAATCTGGACAGTCTATTGAGTAGAGAGGTTTACAAGACATCTGTGAAAGGTGCAAGTTACTTACATCAGCCATAATGCTAAAAAGCTAGTCACTACATGTAGCTACCCACAGGCCAAAAACCTAGGGAAGAAAATAAAACAAATTGCCACCATGAGTGGACAGCATCAGCAGACATAAACAAAGCCACAAGAATAACTTGTCTGATTGATTGACCGGGTTTCTTATCTTCTAATTTACCACAACAGCATACAGTGGCCACTAGACAGACTGAAGGAGATTATCTTCAGCAGTTTCTATGGAACATTTCCGATCTCCTATCACATACGTATACATATTTATACACATATTATTTATATATGATTTTTGGAGAAATGCAGGCGACTTGTGATTGATCCGCACATCATATCACTGTTGGCATTTCAAGTTCTCCTTCTCTGATCACTTAAATACGACGCATCACAGTAAGAAAAATTTAAACAGCTGTAAGAAAACCTGCAAACCTTCTTTTAAATTATTTTTGTATCACTTAGATAACGGATTACGGATGTGCTTTCTTTCTTGCGCGAAATCACAAGAATATCAGGCGAAAAAGACAGAAGACCAGGGACGCGAAAGCCAACACGCCGTTTTCACGTAAATATTGATTTTTAAAAAGGCAATTGTTGTTTACTAAATTTTGAAATATATAAGACGGAAACCGTAATTAAGGCACGGCTAACGACACCTGCTGGTCACAAGAAACTCAAGGGCTACAACCTCTCATAGTCACCTCTCATAGTCTATCTTTCTCTCAGTCATGATTATGTGGTTTTTATAAAATTAGTTTTCCTTTGTTCCTCTACATTGCCAGTTGTTTGTTTTAAGTATTAAGATATATCATGACTGCAGCGCTGTCACTGTTACGAATTTATTGCAATAATAGTGTGACAGGCTTGTAACCGAAAGGTTGCTGGTTCAGGTCCCACCCCAGCTGTTGTCTCCTTGGTGAAGGTACTTAATCTGCTTCAGTAAAAATCCAGCCGTAGAAAAGGAAGAATGTAGAACTTGCACACTGTGTAACTCGTTTCGGATAAAAGCGTCTGCTACGCAACTAAATTGTAAATTGTAATCACTAATATTTTCCATCATCAAGTGTGTCGCTGGTAATTGTAAAGTACACACGGCAGAGTACCCGTTTATCGAAATAATGATTTGTATAGATTAGCTAGGTGTGTGTGTGTGTGTGTGTGTGTGTGTATTTATATATATATATATATATAAAACTGAGATAGTGGCTGGCTCGCCAAACTGGAGAGATATAAAGTAATTCGCAACAGCTCGTATGGTATCAGCCAACAGATACGCCAGATAATCAAAGCTATACGCTACACATACAATTACGCATACACAATTAAACCTCAACACTTACCTACGTGCGTTTCGGTTGGTTTAAAACGTCCCAAATTACTTAAATGTGAAACACACATCACATGATATTTACACATAAATGGGAGGTGTTTCAGCATGACGCTTTGTAAACGGAAAGTGCACGTTGCTGTCGTAAAATATAACATAAACACTGACTCAAGTTAATATTATTTATTTATTACTTTCCTTCTAATAAAGTAGTGAGTCTTAGTCTTACCTGATATATTAACGAATTTTTATTATTTTTCATTGGTAATACAAGGTAAATCTCGAATAAGATACATTAAAATGTTTACGACAGGGAAAACGTCAATCGGTCTAATTTACGGCACGTAGGCCCTCGTGTGCCAAGCTGTGCAACGCGTGGTGTTTGAACAGGTCTTCTGCACAAAACGGTGGCTGGTGGTATTTATCGAAAAGGTTTTATCGGAAAGGTAAGCAAATTGTTTAGCATTTTCTCCACTAAATAAAGTCGGATACAATTTTAAGGAACGTGAAACAATTTCTGTGCGCTAGTTGGTTTTGGCGTTTATTTTGCCACGTTTTTTTTTTTTATTATTTAAAGTTAAACAGCCAGTTGGTTGTTTCTTACAGGTCTTTTCTAACTTTTTGATTTTTAAGTTCTATTTTGAAGCACTGAACGGCAGGACTTTGAATATATATATTTCTTATTACTAAGTAGCCTAACTAGGCATTGCATCGATAATCAACTATCACTATGCCTTTAGGTTTATTATTTTTAGTGTGTTCCGAACACGATTGTTCATACTTTTCAAACACTACTCTAGTGTGAAGTACAGTCAAACACAATTTTGGAAATGTTTAAAATTGACACCTCGGAGAACGTACAGTCAAATATATCCGGGCATATTCGAACGTTCAGCGGACCTGTTTTTTCTTTAAATTAGTTTGATTGCACAACACGTGTAATAACCCTATAACGTGCGGCGACCTTTTATTCCACAAAGGTTGGTGCAGAAATGCAAAAACGTCTTAATATTGAAATATTGTCGTGAATGCTTGTCGTGAAACTTAATTATTTCATAAGTTTAGTCAAGCGGTGTGGAGTAGGAGCTCGTCGAAAGTGCGGGGCCTCTTGTATTTCCCCCGGATGTTAGCCTGGCTAATGTTAGCTCATATGGTGTTTTTACAGTCAATTACCATGTCCCAGTCAGACTCAAATGTACCCTTCTTTCATTTCTCTATTAAGCTCTTCCAGGTCCCTGTAAAAGCCAAAGATGTCCTTCAGGGGTGGAGGAGGACGAGGAGGAAGGGGTGGAGGGTTTAATCGAGGTGGAGGAGGACGAGGAAGGGGAGGGCCTGGCGGCCGAGGTGGCGGTGGTGGGTTTCGAGGCGGACGAGGGGGCTTCAACAGACAACAGGACTATGGCCCCCCAGAATATGTTGTTGGTATGGAGTTAACCATCTGAAGTGACCTGCTTATTACACTGGTTTGACCAATGCTTTAAAGATCACATGTGCTATTTCACTGGACCCTCCCTACTGAACTGGTTTAGGAATGGAAATGCAGGGGTATGCTTTAACATTGGAGCTTTGTGACGCGCGCCGAGGAAACTGAATATATCCGTCAGTGATTGTTATTCAGCAGTTGGCAGTGCAGATGTCAGTGGATAACCCACATTTCATATTCAGAGGGAACAGAGCCGCATAGGGAAAATGCGCATTCAGGTCCTGCTCGGAAGTAATTAGTTGAAGCAAATGAAAGCACGGTTGCCTTGATCTGACACTGTTTATCATTTTTGTCTGCTCTCTGCAGCATTGGGAGAGTTTATGCACCCCTGTGAAGACGACATTGTGTGCAAGTGTGTCACGGAGGAAAACAAAGTGCCCTACTTCAATGCTCCCGTCTACCTGGAAAACAAGGAGCAGATCGGGAAGGTGGACGAGATCTTTGGCCAGCTGCGAGACTTTGTATCCTGAATGGGAGACGTACCTAACTCTGCCTGTTACAATGCTGGTCCTCAATAACGTGTACACTAACTTCTTTCAAGGTCCCCACTGTAAGACTGGTCCGTCTTCTTTTTCTAGTTTACAATTAGTTTAATTAGTAATAATGTGCATCTTAAAATGCACGTGTGTTTAAAAATAGTTTGGGTTAATAGTAATGGGTTAAATTTATCTGTAAAGTAATTAATTCTGTAATTTTAGCGTTTACCTTTTTGCCACCAATGGCACACATCCCCATCTAGTGGTTGGGTTGGAAGCAAGCACACAAGTGACAGAATCTTGGGCACGATGAATATCCTGACTTTCTCATTAGCGAATTAGTGTTCCTCCTGGGATGTATGAGCCTGGTGGGCACTGGGGAGGAGGCCTCAAACTGCTTTTCCTTTTGTTACGCTCCTTAACCAAGGGTTCAGTATTTTTCAGTCAAGCTCTCAGAGAACATGAAAGCCTCGTCATTTAAGAAGTTACAGAAGGTATGTCTGAATCTGCTTTTTAACAAGAAGTCTCTGGCATCATTTCTCCGTAAAGCTGTGTTGTAAGTTTTAGTACCGTAGCACTTCACATAAGTTGATTTTAAAAGCATGTCGTAACGATGGTTTTCTTTTCCAGGTTTTTTGTCCTCGTTTCCTCCCTTAATCCATATGGTTTTCTGTGTTCTTTCCCACAGTTCTACATCGACCCAATGAAGCTCCTGCCACTGCAGAGGTTCCTGCCGCGGCCCCCAGGGGAGAAGGGTCCCCCGAGAGGCGGTCGGGGAGGGGGTAGAGGAGGGGGACGTGGAGGTAAGGCGGCTGAGTGTTAAGTGGTTAGATGTGAGGGTCTGTAAGTGGTTAGATGTGAGGGTTTTGAACGACCTTTCTCAGTGTCAGGGGTTTTTCTCTAACTTTGCCCTTTGTCTGCAGGTGGCTTCCGGGGGGGTCGAGGCGGATTTGGTGGGGGTCGAGGCGGATTCGGTGGAGACAGAGGTGGAGGATTCAGGGGAGGAAGAGGTGGCGGATTCAGGGGAGGAAGAGGTGGTGGAGGCGGGCGTGGATTTAGAGGTGAGTTTAAACGGTCCTTCTGCTAAATGTTGCAGTTCTGTTCTTTTGCGTCGCTAGACGGCGCTTATCTCCAGCCACGCTCATTGCTAATTGCCGTTGTGGCCGTAGAAGAAAAGTTCACAAACTTCTGGGATTACTGTAGTTACCAGTGTTTCCGTGACCGTTATGCGATAGCTGTACTTTCTGAATTCACAGCTTTTTGGCTAGATTACATGTTCAGGACATTCGGAAAGATCCCTGTTAAATCACTAAATCCCTAGCGGATGTGATCATACGGGCATCACCACTCTTTAGGGTACATACACAAGGCCCAAAGGACCACACTTTTTTTTTTTTTCTCATTTTCTTTGAATAAATCCCTCTAATTCATGAAAACGGTTTCCTTTGCATCACAATGTGCGTGACTATGGAAATTGTCAGATTTGTATACTATGTATGTGTTTAATCGCTGTTGACCCGTTTGCATTACCATCATTGTTGCTGATTGTCTTTGATCCAGGTGGGAGATAACGGTGGGACACTGACTGCCTCTGGTTATCGGATCCTGCAGAACTCTTGGACGGGCCCCTTTGCTCCTCTTTTTGATTCTCCTGCCCTGAATTTCTCATTAGTTTTCAAAGTGTCAGTTTGTATTTAATGTATGTAAGTTTAAAGGTTGTTTCAGCTCTTTTAACACTGAGGAATATTTTTTTGCTGGTGTTAATCGCTGCCCGAAATACTTTTAATCCGTCTTTACATGGTCCATTAAATTAACTCCATTTGTTGATTAGATAGAACAAATCATTAGCCCAGATTTCAGTTTGTAAGAATTTTATGTAAATAAACTTTTTTTTTTAAAGAGTTGTGGGTGGTTGTATTCTCTCCCAAAAGTAGGATTTTAACAATAGCTTGTCCCAGCTACTGTCAGAAGGTCAAAATCATTTTTTTATATAGGTTCTTAAAATCTTTTGATTGGTTTGAGTTATGCCAGATCATTGGCATTAATATGAAACATACTGTTTTATTCTTACAATGTATTAAAAGAATGATTGCAAGTTTGGCAGTAGCATTGAAATAATAAAGGAACTCGGTTCGCAGTGGAGACATTTTATAAGTTGTCATAGTACGTTTTGCCAGCAAGTCTATTTTTGTTACAGTATTTAACGTGAATTTCTTGAGTAATTTCGGAATAATGCATACAACGTTAGAAGAAATTGACAGAATTAATTAGACGGCTTGAATTTTAGATTCTGGATAGGTAGAGGGGTACTGTAGATACTGCCAACATCTATTAATGAAAAGGCTTATATTGACAGACATATATGAGAGTCTGACTGAAACTTGGGAGGAAATTCACCTTTCAGGATGAGACTGATTGGAGTGGCTCCACGGCTAAAAGGTGAATGTCCTAGAGTGGCCCAGACTGTTTGAAAATTGCGGTCCGCAAGCATCATCCAAACAACCTGGTGCCAATCTGCCACAGAAAATGCTAAAATGAGTCTGGCATTGTGTGCTTACTCAAGACTTTTTGCAGTAAAAAGTTAACTCTTGACTGAACACTACCAGCATCAGCGCTGCGGCTAATTTAGCATCAAAGTAGGTCAGCGAGAAGTCAATGTGTGTTAATCATGGGTAAAATTTGCTGCTAAAAATCTATTTTACCACTCCCGCATGAATATAAATGCTGACATACACGGAAGTCTTGAAGTGGTTATTCATTTTAAGGGTCTCACTGGCTCATTTGTGTCCTTTAAATTTCACCTGAGTTGGAGTTGAAAAGTCCAATCAGCCGCGTTAGCGTCCTTTTATGGCTCTGTTTCCGACTGGGTGGTATTCCCCTCGACTCAGACGGAATACTCTGTAGCGCCCGGATGCTAACCCGAGCCCCCGTGCCCGCCCTCTCTCATGCCTACACTCTGTAGCGCCTCGAATGCTAACCCGAGCCCCCGTGCCCGCCCTCTCTCATGTCTACACTCTGTAGCGCCCGAATGCTAACTCGAGCCCCCGCGGCCTACACTCTGTTCTCTCTTTAAGGCCCTTGCTGGCACCGACCCGAATGATGATCATTTCATGCCGTTTCCCCCGTAACGTTGAGCTGGGCCGGGCCTCTGGAGGCCTCTCAACCCCCGGCCCTTTTTCTCGGTGATAATCAACCTCTAGGGGAGGCCGGATGGATGTGCACGCCCGCGTCCCTCCTTCAGCTGAGAAATGAGCACTTGATAGCGAGTGAGTGAGGCCTCTGAATCCCTCTGGACCGGGGACACTCGTCCCAGATGCCAGGCATTAGGATTCGGTTTCCATTTTAACATATTGGTTTCTTTCAGACGGGAGGAGAGGTCTTAGGGTAGATTCATGGGGGTCGCGCAAGGTCAAACCGTCAACAACCTGGTTGCCTTGACGATCTCACAAACGGCCGTTATTGAGGAGCCAAGCCTTCTTCGGTGTGGAGGGAGGACAAAGGAACGAACACAAGAACCCTGTTGGTGTGGTCATCGCCGCAGATTCGAGAAGGGTCCCTGCCTTGTCTCACAAGAACCGGACTGACCTCAAACCGTAACAAACCATCGCCCTCACGCCACCTTTTTCCCTAAGAATTCCCCAGGAGAAAAGGTCCACTGCACCCAGATGTCGCTAGCAGTGTCTCGTGGCTGAGAGACATGTTATTGCCCTAAACAACTGTTTCTGACGCTATGCTGGGTTTGCATGGCGTGACGGTGTTGAAATGTACCGCCACACGCTTTCGTGTGTTGTGTCTCCAAATGCCAGCTGGAGAAGTACACAAATCTAAGCTTCTAAGTCATTTAGGCATTTAAACTTGCCTTGTTTTATTCTTATAAGCAAAGCTTTTTCGAAATGTTCAAACAGTTAATCACCATATCGTTATAAAGCTTACTGTAATACCACAATAATATTTCTTAGCTAAATAAAACATGATCATTGGAATATGGAGTGATAACATCCATAACCTTAACATGAATTAAGGCTGACCTGGGTAATTAAAGCGTAATTTGCACTCGGAGCATGCTTGTCTGCCTTGCGCGTCACCTTGGTTGTCATGGTTACAGGGCAAAGCTGTTCCACGTCAGAGCCGCAGGCACTGGTGCTGTTGACCACCAGATTATTATAGAATGACAGGGAAGCAGAGGGGTACCTGGCTCCCAGCAGTATATAGACAGCCATCTGTGGGTGTGCTGTGCTTCGCTGAAACAACACTAAACAAACACTTCCTGACACGCCTGGCACACTGGGATTATGGGAAGACGTGTGGGCCAGCTGTAGTGGGCCACTTACGAGCTATTTTGCCCAGAGGAGCTGGAAGAGTGGGCCAAAGATCATCATCGGACAAGTTTAAACCAGTGAAAGCTGAACCCGGAGCCTTAACATAATCCTATTAGTGTTTTTTTTCCCCCCTGCTCTGCCCTCAACACTATGGCCATCCATGTGTCTGCACAGCCTAACCCTACATCTGCTGTTCTCCCAACTCAAACCAGTTATGTTGTCCCACCTTTGACCTCAAAACGTTGGCTAATCCCGCTGCTGTACATGCGATCGAACAAATCTGCCCGTTAATGCAGGCTAAGCAGATGGGAAAGGGACGGTGCCTTAACAGGGGCTGTTCGGACAAAGGCACAACTTTTTTTTTCAGTGTATGCGCCAGTAGGTGGCAGGCTCGCTCCATCGAAAGATCAGTGGCACTCTCGTTTTCGTGTCCAGTTTTGCAAGAACTTTATGAAGTATTGTGTTTTTTCTTTAAAAAAACTGGTGGCAGGCGACTGTAGTCAATTCCTGATTAACGAGGCTTTTTGCAGTAGTCACACTCCTGTTAATCGGTGTAGCGTGGACTCCCACACGCACCTCAGACTAGGGTGGGACATCAAATTCCCCGGATGCCAAAGGCAAGCATACTTCTTTGATCAAGTCGTGCTGAGCCTCTGGCCACCAGCACTGACTTTAGAACAAGCGATCTGATCTGATACCCCGGGGTTTGGCTGGAAGAAAAGCCCGAAACCTCACTTTGTGGTGGAGGGGAAACCCGTGTCCCAGGACTTCAAAGGCAGTACCAGCAATCACCAAATACCAGTTTTGTGCAAATTAGTCTCATGGGTTGCACTTGAACGAGCACTTGCAGGGACTGACACAGATTAGACTGGAGACGTTGCTGCAGAAGGCCAGGGTGGATGCTTTGTCTGCACGAGACAAATGGCTGTCAGCCAGGGTCAGGAAATATATGGCACACGCAGTGGGGTGAGTTTCGACCTTGGTAATATTATATATTGATTTAATATAGAGAGCTCCAGAGGGCTAAAATAACAGTTGAGAGCTGTCAGGCCACAAGACAAAAGGTTGGCTTGGGAATGCCTCACAATGATGAACTGAAATAGCTGTCCAGGAATGTGCTTTATTGAAGTTCCATTCAGATCGGATGGATACCCTTGGCAGTCTCCCCGCTTTTCCCTTTTTATTTAAAATGGAAAATGAAGCGTGGTCTCCCTCTGCTTTGGCTGCAGCCTCTCAGTAGATAATCAATCAGAGATCGGAGGCTCCGGTTTCTCAAACGAAGTGAGGGACGGCGGGAGCTGAGAGAGAGAGAGGGAGAGAGAAATGACTGGGAAGGGGGAGGGTTAAAAACAGACATCAGAAGAGACGGGTGACAAGCCGTGACAGGTGTTAGCGTGGCTCGGTGTGCCCATCTGTAACTGCTGGAAGATCATTCTCAGGGGCTGGAAGAACCCCCTGCAAGCCCGGGAACAGGCACAATTCCCTGGGACACGGGTCCTGCGTTTTGCCCTCCTGGAAGCGGAAGAAAAGATCCGCAGCGAGGTTCTTGTGTGGCTTTTGTGTTTTTTTAACTCCTCAGTCTCCGGGGGCGAGGTAGGGGGGAAGGCGAGGATCCACACCCACCCGGATTTTAAACGGACAGCCGTCAGTCATTCCAGTCAAAGACATCTCGCTGTTCCCGGTGTTAGTTTTACTTTTTATTCCTTAAATGTCTTCCTTTTATTCAAAATAATCACAAAATTAACTACACAATTGACTGACGTCAAGAAGTTTGCAAAAAAAGTAACCTACACATTTATTCAAGTCCATGGTCTGGGGGTAGTAAGAAAGACATTTGCCGTTTAAAGTACAATTTTGGACAAAATTTTGTCCACTCAGGGGAATAAAAAAAAAAAAAAAAGGAAATGTTTACAATGCAATATTTAAACAAAAATCTATCATGCCAAAAAGTGTTGTCACTGTTTGCATTATCTGAAAGCCATCCCATACTCATAAAAGGGAATTGACAAACTACAGAAATGCCAACATAGGTAAATGCTGAAGATCAAATACAGCCAGAAAGAAAAAATGTCAAAGGCCTGCCTTTTCTTCCTCAATATTTAGATCGGGATCAAGAGATTTATCCTTTCATTATTAGTGTCGTTGGTAAAGGTGTCACAGCCCAATAGATGGCGCAATTGGACCATCTTGTCAAAAGTGGGCCCACCGAACAAAATTATCCACTGAATGCGCTATATACTATAATACTATATAACTGTTTAGCTATACTATATACTATATAACTGTTTAGCAAAAGATGATTAAGATAACATTATACAACATATTATTAAACCACAACTGAAATGTTATTTATAATAGTTAAATATATGGCACTGCTAATTACTACCTACAGTCCCTACAGGCATACACTCGGTAATGGAGAATTTAGGTCTAAATATGCATTTGTATAATGTTAAGGTGCTGCAATTCTTCAAATATCTGTCATTAAAAAGATTTCCATGCAGGAAATTACCTAGCCTCGATCACAACTGATGGTGACATTTGTCTTTCCATTCTAGAAAATCCATATATAATCAATACAAACACTTGAATAGACGTGTGTGTGTGCTTACAGGGGCAGACACCATTTGCATTATTATCTGTTCTATATTTTTGTGGAGGAAAAAACAGCCTTAACCAGCTGATGTAACCAGCCTTTAGCTGTGTGGGTGCACTGTTCGAGGCTCAACTATTCAGAGGGGTTCCACAACACAATTCATAATTTAACACATTATCAATTGTGTGGTTTTAATTCAACTTTACCAATATGATAGCAAGCAAGTGGAAAAAGCAAGTCAAATGCTATCGTAACACTTTGCATTATTTAAAAAGTAATACTCTCTGTATAAGCCCATAGGCTCATTATCAACGCAGCGTTCAAGTTGATATTCGCATGTTACGAATATCAGTGACAGAATTACAAACAAGTGAACCATTGAGGCAAACACGGGGCCTTGACTTCCACATTTTAAGCACCAAACAATAGCCCTATCCGACGCAAAGAAGCAGTGCTATTAGTGGGGATAAAGTCTGCACATACAAACGACACGGTTCGCAGCCTTCGCCGAGAAGCCCTCGGGCACTTGTGACCCGGCCGCTGGCGTGGGAACCGGGCACCGCGGCGCACGGGGGGCTCTTCGCCACATGTGCGCGAGTCGCCGAAGGCAAGCGAGGCGTGGCGCCGATCAAACTAATTACTGAGCGCAAACAGAGAGCGAGAGACACCAGAGGCTACTCGGCCCGGGGACAGTTCAAATACGCCCACCCGGTGTATCTTCGGCGAGAGCTTGTCTGGCTCTCAAAGGCGAGTCACAGACAATTTGTTGCCACATTCCGTAAAGGCATTGTTTCATTTTATGAATAGGGTTGTGATGAAAGACAGTAAACAGTCAGATAATGTTTTGTACTGGAGCATGTCGGTCTGCACTGGGCCATGGCGATAGTCTGACCACAGGGCGGCTCTGTGTTTGCACTTGTTTAGGTTTCTGCACTCCCTATGACGTGAATCTCCCTTCCCTCCTACCAGTTACAGACGTAGTTACCATAGACATAGACTGTGTGGCCATTTGTTTTGTCAGCTTAAGAATTTATATTTTTCACAATCCTAGTACACACACACACACACACACACACAAAACACATTAGCCAAGACAGTTGTCAAACATTTCAGCCACCCTCACTCTGTGGCGTCTGAGCTCTGGATTCAATTATCACAGTGCCCAGAAAACCTAGGCTAGGACATAGCAGAACGTATGTTGTGTTTGGAGTAATAAACTGGACGTAATGTATCTGAAGTTTAAGTAGTTCCTAAGTGACCACAGAACAACTGCTCTGACACAGCCAACAATTCTAAACCATCACTAAAAGCTGAAAAACCTTGAAGTACTCGAGTCATTTGAACGAGCAAGTTGGCGAGATATCCCTATTTCTTTATTTCTCATTAGGAAAAAAAGTTACAGCGGTTAAATTTAAACACTTAGAATCACCAACTTTCTTTGGGTATGCCAAATAATGGCAACATACCACTGTCACATTTATCTCACATATTTACTATATTTATATTACATTATATACTATATATCTATATATATATATATAAAATATATATATATATTTTAAATACAGTTTAATTGGTTTACTTCACCAGATCAACCAACCAACCAACCAACCAATCAATCGATTACTAACTTTTTATTTTTTATATTATTTTATTACTTTTGCATCCGCTTTGTCGCACGGAGTAATTTAGCTGGCAAACCGGAAGCTTGATTTAAACGTCGTTTCCACCTCTCCGACATAATGGCTGTTTCGGAAGTAAACAGGCACTGAGAAAAGGGCTTTACCGTGGGAGTTTGTGTTTGTTATGCTGGGGGACATTGAAATAGCCAGGTTCTTGTAAGCGATGCAATCTCAGAGGATTGTGTGGGACTAAGAGCTCTCCTGACTAAGTAGGCACAAGCCCATTTAAGGCCTCATACTTTAGAAGTAGCAATTTGAAATCAGCCACGAACTTATTGTTTAAGTACATTTTGAGACTCGCCATCTGTGCATCTGTGCATCTCTGAAGTCATCTCACTCTCCGGTTGTTTCTCGATGCCCTTCAGCTGGCCCGTCTTGTAAGGCCAGAGATGACAGAGGTGTTGAGCGTTGTGGCTGACCGTCATAAATCCCCAAAGGCCACACGTTGAGTTGAGCCACGCTGCAAACTACACATACGAGATGTTTCACGTCGAAATAATCAGCCTGAAATGCGGAGGGCCCTTCTGAGAGCCACTACGTCAGTAATATGTGATTCAAACTGACACCAGACAAATTGAACGTCTTTGGCGAATTGTTCCGGAGGAGATTTTCTGATTAAAGGAGGACTGGGTAGTCACCAACTGTAACTGAATGTGTCACGCGTGTGTGTTAACCTAATGCAGTTGCACATATAACAATGAGGACGGTAAATACAATAAAAAATGTACTTATACAGAAATATTTAAATAATATTTTTTATCTTACCGCACCTCAGCTCAAAGTGTGTCATGACATTGTTTATATTACTTGACAGACACAAATCAGTTCTTAAAAACTGAAGTGGTGTTGACAGTTCTGGACACCTTTTAATGCAGTAAAACGTGCTAGTTTTTGAATGGCCACGGATGGCTTGCTTTTCACATAAAAGAATGTCAGTGGCATGTCTATGTCTGTGGCATTTGGGTAGTGTCTTTTTTTTTTTTTCCAGATAGTGCTAGTGACCAGACTTGGCATTTACCATCTTCCCAACTGTGATTAAGGGTCTTAGGGAGTCTGGCTGGATTTCTTATTGGTCCATATGCCTAGCCGTGCCCTGAGAGTCAGAACTGAGGCGAAGGCAAAGGACCCTGATCAGTTCTCTGTCTGAGCTACACAGGCACTGGAGCTCTTTCCTATTGGTTCCTTTTAGAACAGCGTAGAAAGCGCGCAGGCTCCCCGAAACCATGCAGGGCTGGAACTTTTAATGCTGCAGTTAATCTCCACAGGTAGAGACTCATTAAGAGATCAACCTGAACGACCTGAACAGCTGTAAGCCTGAACAAAGCTCTAACTTCACACCGCGCCTCTCAAACCGAGGGTAAACATGCAACGGTTTGACGCGTGATGGGAAGTCGGACATTGTTACTCACTCTCGTTGTCTGAGGAAATGGGCGCCACTATCCATTAAATTATTGGCACTAGCCAGTATATTTACACAAGAGCTACAGTTGTGCATTAGCAGTTTAACTTATATCGGGTACTGGAGTTTCTTTACTTACGCAATACTCAATGTTATCTGCTCGCTGAGTAGTAAATGAGGTAGTCCTGAGCGGTACCAATGTACAGCAGTACACTTTTGATTGTTAATTCT